>JANHGB010058572.1:0-11114 GCA_026283785.1 Coracopsis vasa | reverse complement strand
GTGAGCGTTTGCAAGACTAAGCTGACAGATCTGTAAGATACTTACCATTGAACGTAATAATACAACTATCTGTTGTTCCTTAACCTCTGAGGAAGAGTCTGCAATATGTGTGGACACAGAAAGGCAGCTGATCCCAAAGTAATACGTTCATTCTCTGCTAGGAATGTTTAGCATTGTTATAACTACCTTAAACACCAGGGGTCCCTGCTGGACATGAAATCTGTGCTACTGTTATCTCTGAAATCCAAATATTCTGTAGATGTTTATGTGCAGAGTTAGTACATTATTATTAGTGTGTCCATATCATGAGTATTAGATCTAGCCTGAATATCCAGACACTATTTTTTTGTGATACAGGCATTTATATGCTACTGTTAAATTGTTCATACTTTCCATCACAAGATGGAAGAGAAGATAATAATGAGAGTAGAGTTTAAAACCAGGATCTCAGTTCACAGATAAATGCTTCCTCTTGCGTGCTTTGCTGAGGGTAGAAGACACTTCTAAAGATATGGCAGGAGCAAGATGCTGCCTCCTCTTCATTAGCTGAATACATTTATGGTATTGCTGGATCTTCAGGGTTTGAATAAGCTATCTACCAATGCAAATGCAATAGAATTTAAGTAATTTTTAAGTTCAAGGTTCTTCTGTTTCGTCTGCCAAGAAATTCAACAGAACCTGTTCTAGTGGGCAAAACCTGTAACATGGGCACTAATTATTACAGAAAGCTGCTCATACACACTTAGCTCATATGATGATATATTATCTTTCTGTTGCATTTGCTTCTTTACACTGTTCATTTTGGTCCAGCTACTGCCTGTAATCATCAGTGCAAAAGAGCTAGCTTTTATGAAAGAAGTGGTAACCAGACATTCCAGATAGCTGACTTAGAGAAACCAGCCTTGCACTCTGAAAAATGCATGTTGAAGGGTTGAACTTGATTGTAAAATGTACCAAAAATTGAGTCGATGGCTTATGTCAGTAATTTGACTGAAGCAGAGACTCAAACTGTAATTAGTACACTAATTACTTCACATTTCAAACTGAAGTAACCAGATGACTTTGAGGAATAAGAGAAATGGGGCAAAATCAAAATACTGTCAGCTAGTATCTAACTAATAATACAAGCCTCTGCTGCAGACTGTATGTTCATTAGCTGAAAATAACTGAGAAGGTTAAAATAACTGTGTGCAGCAGTTGGTCACAGGGTGACAGTGAATCATGAATATAGTGTTGGTGATGAGAAAGGCAAGCATGACCATAGCACGCATCAATAGGTATTTAAAATAGAAATAATAATGCTATTGTATAAAATTCTAGTAAGCCTTTTCGGAAGTGCAATGTGCTATTTGGGGATGACAGTATGTAAGGAAGATGATGTTATACTTGGAACAAATGCAAAGAATAGCTTAAAGCTTAAATTCTTCGACTTTTCTCAAAGCACTCCATGGTACTTGGACCCTTTGGGACAGGCAGCTCCTGTCCATACTGGCTTGAGTGGGAGTAGCCTCCTGACTTAGTAACTAGTTCTCCACCATTTGTGCCAACACACATATAAGCACTTCTACCAGTGACTAGTCTGCCTTATACACTCCAGAATGTGCCCCACACAGCAAGGAGGCCCCTACCTGACACAGAGTCTAAGCTCCAACTTTGCAAAGCTGTCAAGATGTGATGCCTACTCCTGCTGTCTTTCCTGTTTCTGAAAAAGCAAGCAGTTTGGAGGCACAAGCTCAGGAACCCTAAGCAACAGAGCAAGATGGTACACAGAAGCATGGCTGGAGCATGACATGCTCACATTTCCCTTCAGAGGCATTTTCTTGGCATGTGCCTGTACTCCGTGCCATTTCCCTCATGTAGAGAGGTTTCGGCTGAAAAACAACCATTCATTTGTTCTCATCCTTTTGTTTTCCACCCTTTAGGCTTGTTTACTTGTCTTTAGGCTTCTGGTGGGCATGGAAGGAATGTTCTAGAGTCAAAGCAAAGGTGAGAGTTACATTGATGGAAAATGACTTGTCCTCTTTTCCACTTCGTTATGTACCTTCATCCCATATCCTCAATAAGACTGCAGATACTACCTCTTGCATCCTGATATCCAGTAATGTGCCTGAAGAATCTGTCTTAAGTGGCACCCTGACTGGGAAGTGAAACATATGACCTTAAAAAGCTACCAAAGTCTAAACAAAATCTTGGAATATCTTTTTATGAGTAAGGATGAATTTGTAGCAAGGCCTCTTCTAGAACTGAATATAGTGAAGAGTGAAAAGTCCACAAGGGCTCTCAGTTACGTGTGCTGAAATCACTACATCACTGAGGTTTTTGTTTTCTAGGACTGCAGGAAGTAGGGGTGAAGGCAGGGGCAAATTATTAAGCACGTGGCATTTAAAAAGTGTTGGCATAGTAGTAGCTGGTTCAAATGGAGAAAGTTATGGAAAGCAGGATCATGCTGAAGGCTGTATACTGAAGTTACCAAACCAAAAAGTTGACGGGGCACTCCTATACATACTGCTGTAGTTACACGTGTTGTGACTGGTTTGTTAGTGAGCCCAGCTTCAGTGTAAGGTGTTGGTTTGTTTCTGGGTTTCTGTCACTGCCAGTTTGTAACACATGAGAAGCTTTAGACCTCATTTGCTGAACAACGCACCTTTACTTGTGTGTGAGAACAGGATGAGGCCAGAGGTGGTAGGAGTCATTTTGATTTTTTTGGTGTGCTTTGGTTCTGCGTAGTTGTGGTGCTCATTTACTGCTGCAGAGGATTTCCCATTGTAAGAAGTAGTATATATCCTAAGCACACATTTACATATTCTCTCTTCCTATACCCCTTTAACATACAAATCAAAACATCCATTAAAGCTATGCTTTCAATATGTATGCTTCTAATATATGTATAATATTCTAATATATGCTGCATCATTCTTACTGGTTTTGCCTATGTAGTGTTTCTTCAGCTAAGAGCAAAGGATGCTTCTTGACCAAGCCTGGAAATAAAGACAGTTCCTCAAGCCTTTGAGTCTATAGTCTGAGAGACTGAGTTGGTGATCTGCCTCTGACAACATGCATAAGAAAACCCAGTCCATGCTGCAAAAGGCTGTGAACAATCAGAGGCCCAGTGGTTGCTCCTAATAATATTGGTAAGTATGTGGACCTCTTCCAAACACTACCTTCTATCCCTGGCCTGAAGGGTAGGCAGCTTCTCTTTTTTTTATTTATTTATTTATTTCAGGCAGCATTGTTAGCTTGTTCTTACAAAGCTAGCCTGAACCAGTGGTATTTCCACTGGCATTATCTGCTCATATTGCTGCAGAAAAATCTCCCCAGAAGCAAAGCCCTGCCCATAACCAAAGCCATGGCCCTACAAACACTTATCAGGACATTCTTCTCTGCTCTCACCACACTTTGTGAGTAATCCATGCAAATGAGCAGGCTGATCTAAAGATGTATATTTTTATAGTGTGTCACGGATTATGCTGAATAATGAGCATTGAGGAACAGGGTAGAAGGCAAAGCTGAGATGTTTAATAAATAGCCATAGGGAGTATCCCTGGGGATCTGTTGGTGTGAGGAAGATCTGGCACAACTTATGTTTGTGTTACGTAAATAGGATCTGAATTCCACTCCTATTTGCACGCAGGTTTCTCTTCTCCAGGAGCACTTCGACTTGCTTCAGTGCAGCCATGTCTGAGGGAATATATATATATATATATTAAAAAAAAATATATATATAAAATAATATATATATGCGTAATGTTAATGTGCTCATGAACCTCGGTGTAAAACCAGGTATGTCAGCTCAGTAGTAGGAACACAGGCAAAGTTAATCAGGGAAAGGAACAGTCTAGTAAGAGACTACAAAAATGTGACCCATTTTAACACAAATGTACACATCCAAAACACCTTCCAGTCAGGCTAGCTGCTCTGTGAAGCAGTGATGGGTAATTCAAAACCTAGCATAGACCATCAGTCACCCAGGCAGTTGTTCTCCACCATTTCTGTGTTATTTCATTTTCAGATTCCCTTCACTTCAGAAAAAAACCTACTTAAGATGGACTTTGCAGTAAGGCCTGAAAAGAACCTGTAAGGATCAGGACCCTTAAAAAGATAGAAAAATCTGAGCTTTTCAAGAGAAATAGGTGAGCTTCTATTATCTCTTCAAGTCCTTTGAAACCCAAAGTATGTTTTTCTTTCTCCTTTTTAAGGGGCAGGTGTGAAGTAAAAGGTAAAATTACAATTTTTCAATGGCTCACCGTTGTGGCTACTCACAATTTGGTTTTTTATCTGAACACTCAAAAGAGCAATTTCCATTTTGCAGTGCAGCTTCTAGAAGCCTACTTCTGCACAAATGAAGTTAATCTGTTTCCCAAACTTCCTGTTTCTGTATAGATTTATTTCAGTGGTCAAAGACATGAAAGCTACTTTAGAACAAAAGTCCCCAGAAGTTTCTCTTGCAGCAAAGACCAAGCCTACAACCTGGAAAGTTAAAATTAAAGAAGGTAAAGTCAAAGTTTATTTCAGAATTCTTGTAGCATCTTATGTGCAGCTTTTGCTTATGTGTAGCTTCCACAGGCATAACAAAATATTGTTACAATTTGTACCAGGATGCATAGTAAGTTTTTCTAGCTTCACAGAGTTCCAGAAGGAAACCATTAGATCTTCTAGTCAGGATCATAAACCCAAGGCAGTAGGAGAATTCTTTTGTATGTGAGCCTAGCCTGACATGGAAGTAGGACCTATTCTTACTGTTTACCATGAAGAGATGCCTTCTGTAAGTAGAGATTAATGTGGAACATGCATCAGCATTGCACCTCATTTCCCAAAAAAATAATAATATTGGAGAATACAGTTCCTCTGCATGCCCTTTTCTTGCCTTAGCATACTGCTAGTATTGCATTTACTTGCTTGCTTGTGTGTGGGAAGAAATTCCCTGCAGGCAGGGAAGGAAAATTAAGCTATTTGTGCCCTATCTCATTCTACGTGTATAGCCTGATCCAGTCAGCCCACGGCTCCCTAATAACTTCTGTCTCACTAACAAGGAGAGCTCTAATTTTCCTTTGCCTCTCAAAATACCAATCTATCAGGCAGGAGCTGACCTATGTTATTTCTTCAAATTCCTATATACAAGACACGGTTAAGCTAAGTGAGCCTTTGCTTACAGAATCCTAAAAGCTTTAATGTGTTCAGAAGGCAATGGACATATTCACAGAAGAGAAGTAGATCAACAGGTATTAAATGCAAGACAGTGTCTCTGGCTCATAAAGTCCCTGAGCCACAACTGTTGGTGTCTGGGAGTACATTCTGCAGAAGCAGTGGAATGTGCTTCCCTGTTCTCACACTTTTCCTTAGTGCTCCATTCTTTGGCCACTGGATAGAGACAGGGTGCTGAGCTGGATGGGCTTTTGATCTGACCACGTTCCTCTGTTTTTGTTTTCTTTCTGGTCTAGTGAATAATAAAAATGAGTAAGCTTAGCATTATAAACTTTAAAAATTCCATAAAATCACTTCATATTTTAATTACATAAAATCCCTGACCAAAGAGGCTGTATCTGTGAACTGTAAGAGAATACAAATTAGAGGTGACAGAGTAAAGCTTTATTAGTCAATATTATTGATGATACTACCATCATAACTAAGTTTGTAATGTGATACTGCATGTGTCAACAAAGAATGTGATAGTGCTGACATTTATTTTTGCTTTGAGGACTGAGATAGATGCATCTATCATTATTTAGGGGGTATTTTATCTATAAAAATCTACAGTTGGCCTGTCAAATGTAAACCTCAGACTTTTAAAGGGAACATTTTAGCTTGATTTTTACTGTAATCACTATTCAGGATCCCCACTGACTGGTAAATTAATTCCTAGAAACAGTGCGGGGGAAAACCTTTCATTCTTTGGGTGTTCCTTGGGTAAAATTTTTCTCCCCTAAATATAGGGTAAGTTTAAGGCAGAGGACTTCTTTCGTAATCTTTGCTGGATGGACTGTAAAAGCTATTGCATTTAAAGAGGTACATACTATTCCCCTGGTTTCTGCTGAGAAGAAGAGAGGAGACAAAGAAACCTCTAATAGGTTATTTTTGTACATTCATAACTGTAGCCAATCATTAGTCCATGGTGCTACCCCATTTATCTATGAGAAGTTTAACAAAGGCTAAAGTAGGTCAGAACACGTGAGCTTGTATGTGACTGCCAGGGAAGGCTCTGTAGATAGAAGAAGGCATGTGGCCAACAGAAGCCCTACAATTTTTCTGTGTGCAGGACCACCTTGATAGGTCTTGTTCGGCTAGCTGGCATCTTTATTCCAGCATCAACACACAAGTTTCTGACCACATCCCACTTTCAAAGAGAGCAGAGATCATTCTTTGCACATTGACCACTCATGATTTAGTCTGGTCAGTGGGCAGTTAGCATAGACTAACTGATCTGTATGATAAAGATTTGTAACCACATTAGGCATACTGTCTCTATCTAGGGGCCTCACAGACATCTTGGAGATCACTGTTGGTTCTTCTTGAGTCTTCAGCCTGTAAGGAAACTGCAATTAAAATGTGCTTTCTAATCTAGGTGGACTCCTAATCCAGTGCCTTTCCTGATTTCAATATTTACCAGGATGTTTTTAAAGCTGGTGATGTAACCGGTGCCTAGAAACCTAACTTAAGGTCTACACCCATACCAGGTCAAGACCTTAATTTGGTCGGGTGACTCATTCTGCTGGCCCTCCTAAGCTTTGTTTCATAGCCAACAAGAAAACTCTTTAATCCCTCTGCTTAATGGTCTCTGCAAGAGTTAACTGCAATCCTAACTCTGAAACTACACAATTGGATCTAATCTGCTATCTTGCTTCCACCTCTGTGTGAAAAGTAATCACTGCTCCAGGCTGAAACAAGACAACTTTTAGTCCACCAATACTTTTCTAAGTTTACTCTGTTTACCCATGCTGATAGCTCACAGGTAACCAACTTTCTTCCTGCTGTCACAAACTTCCATAGCCACCAGGCTGACATTTGATTACTGATTAGTCATGAACCTGGGACACGCTGAGAAAGCTAGCTCTTAAGTGTTGCTAGCAACCTCCTTCTCTACTGATCAAGGCTCATTTGCACAGTGTCAGACTAGAAGTTGTGGAGCATGCTCATCATACTTGTCCCTCCAATACGAGCAGAAGTGCTCATGCATTCTCAAATGAGCAGGTTTCTGCAGCACATGAGAAAACCACTGCTGTAGTAGTCACCTTCTGTTTCAGACTGGCTTTGCACAGCTCTTTTATGTTACCCCTATCCAGTGTTCATGTTCTTCTGAGTTCAAAGGCCTGGTATCTCTGAGCAGCTGCTGTATGTCATATACAGCCTCAGCTAGAAGGACTTAGAGACATGCACAAAATTGAACAGAGAGGTGGCACACATAGGAACTTGCATGCTAATGAGACAATAGATTAAAATACCTTTAGAGAGGGAAAAAGAAGAACATGGAAATGGCAGACCTACTGGCTTCATGACAGATTAAATGATGGGAAAGGTTTGTATTAATCAAGAAAATTATAGATTAAAATATAATGAATCTGTCAGCTAGGTTTAGTGGGGATAATAGGTCTTTTGAACCTGTTGCTGCCTCAGATAAGATTAAAAGTCTGCCTGATAAAGGTAACTGTGTTTGTTCAGTGCTATTTATTATTTTTACAGGTGATCTAAATAATATTATAGACTTTGTGTGGTAAAGTTTTCAGATTCTGTGCCTTTACATACAAGTTTAACAATGTAAAAAATATTTATGAATTATTAACAAATAAATACTGTAGCATGACCCAAATAATTGTGATTATGATGACCATTTAAAAAGTCAGATCTGTTCAAGTAACAGTTTGGCTTTGTGTTTTGAATTGTTTCTACCTGAAAAGGAAATACTAAACATAATGAGTCTGTAAAAATTACTTCTTGGCTTCTGTTGGCCAAAGGGGCAGAAGTTATGCAGTGGACTGTGCCATGTCACTTATGGAGAGTGCAGCTCCTGATAGCTGCCATTTTGCTGACTGGTCATGGAGTTTTGAATAATCCCCAGAGCAGAAGAAGTTAAACCAATGCAGAAAAAAATGCACACAAGAAAAGTAATGTATATAAGAGAAATACTTCTACAGAAATATAAGCTTGATGTGTGGTAAATGCTTAGGTTGCAATACAGTCTACTCTGCAGGAGTAAATTGTCCATTACACAAGGTAGCAATGCTAAAAAACTTTATATACCATTTGTGTGCTTCACTGAACACCGAGTAGTGTTGATACATGTGTAGCAACTTGATGATTATGCTATTGAAACTTCTCAAATAGCATTTTCATTGCTGTCTGAAAGCCCCATAGCGAATAGCACAATTAAACCCCAAACGGACCAGAAAGTTAACTTTAAAAGGACCAGACCTGAGCTCCACCCCAATCTAAGTGCTGTTTGAAACTTGCCCTAAACTCATATGTCTGGAATAAATATAGAAAGCTGTTTAAATGTTAATCATTAATAAATCATCAAGCCAATAGTAGTCGTGTCTTTTAAAAATAATTGTCAGCCTAATTCTTCCCCTCATTTAATTTTGCCACACCTGTAAGAGCTATGCTGTTACTGACAAAGCTTGTATTTCCACTTGGTTGTTATGCTTGCTGCTAGACTGGTGAGCCCAGATTGTACAATGCAGATGTTTTTATAATCTAAATAAATCTTCCTGCCAAAAACCTATACGTACCCCTGCAGTTTCTACATAAAGTTGTAGCAGCAAAAGTAGTATGACAGCATGGGCTATACCCAGCCACCATTAAAATGATGATGAAACTGTTGACTGCTTAAGTACATGCATTCACGTTAACAAAGTTTATCTGAGTGACGTCTGTTTTCTATTACTGAGATTTCTCCTTTCACACTTAGCAAAGGTTTCCAAGTTTTTTTGATGTGGTTTCTATGAAACCTAACTGTTCAGCTATACCGTATATTCTCTGGATGTACACATTTTCTCCTTCTAATAAGCAGTAAGTGGTTAAAAGCAAGAGGAAAAAACCACATGCTTTGTAGTTCCAAGTTTGACACCAGTCCTTACACTTAGATGTGCAAGATGCTGCCAGTTAGTTCATCAGCAGTATCTTGTGTAAGCATAGGCAGTAACATCTTCTGTTGCTGAGTTTTGAACTCTCTTTCCGTGTCCTTACTGGAGTTGAGATGTGGTGCACCTTCCGCTCCTAATCAGGTCTTGGTACCTCGCTGACACGTTTGCTGAAAAGCCCTCACTTCGTAAAGGGTGGTAGGGGAAACTCTGGACTTAAAAACATCTGGTCTACTGGTCAGGCTCTACATAAACAGATTATTTTTTGGCTTAATGTATCTGCTTGCATGTGAGAAGACTATTGTTAATACTCTGGCTAACCACATTACAGTGGTGATTCAGATAACCTATTTAGTATTAGGTCTGTATGGCTGCATGGGAGCAAAAATTGCTAGTATCAGAAGTTCTTGTTTACTGATATTGATCCTTTCCCTATTCCAATATTCAATATGTTTTCAAGAAAGGCAGCTAACTCAGCACCCACCATTTGCATTAAAAAATTATAGCAACCAGAGGTGCTCCTTATAATAAGATCTTGTAAACAGCCTCATGAATAGTGTGGGAGTTAAAAACAGGATGCTCTGTCGTTACTACAAAAGAGAGAGTAGTTTTTCCCTTCTGTGCCTCAACCTGTTATCTGTGCACTGCAGAGAGCAACTGTGATTGTTTTCACATTGAAAACTATATTAGTAGCTACAGAGAGCTTGAAAGGTTTCCAGCGAGTTCTGTAAGCCCAAACTTAAACAAAACGAAGTTACTTTGACTCCACTGTAATCCATAGTCTTTCTACTAAATCCAGAGGAAGGAAGATTGGGATATTAGATCACAGATGATTTAAGATGATGCACAAAAATGCCCAACACAGTGTCACAATGCTGATATTCCACTTGCTTGGCTCTATGTAAATTACAAATTCTGTGATTGTTAATGTTTGAAACTTCTAGAAGACTCAATATGGCTAAAGAAATAATTTGATGTGGAATTAAGAGTTGGCTGCTGTTGTTTTAGCTGTAGATGAGAGACAAAAAAATTGCTCTCAATAGTAGTATTTGTTCTTATTTTGCAGTGCAACTCCATGGGAAACATCTAAATTGCAACTAGAAAGTTTATAGTTGGTATTTTAAAAAAATAATAATGGAAGATGTTTTGTGTAAAAAACATTATTATAGATATTATATATTAAATACTGTGAAATTACATAGCATTTTATGCTTTATAAATTTAAATAGCTATCTGAATGCTTCTAATGTTTTCCATTGACTCCAGCAGTGAAAGGTCAGGTCTAACCTAATTAATCATTACGGCATTGTTGCCAGGTATTCCCGACTCTTGGACACAAAGCTGAGGCAGAAAATCATCTGATAAAGGCCAAAAGAATGAGTCAATAGCAGACTTCAGATTGAAACTCCAAGTTCTTGCTTCCTGGTTTCATTCTGAATCATAAATTATCTTGTAACTGCTAAAATGGAGGAGGCCAGTAACAATTTCATTACAGTGAGGCTTCTCACATTCATTTCTATGCTTTCTAAAAATCTAGTAGTTTAAAAAAACTAAAGGATGGATATCCTCTTATTCTGATTTCTAACGTGAAAATGCAACCTGAAAATTAAATTAAATTATTCATGTGCAAAAAAAGGCACAGATGGTGGTGCCACTATGAAAAAAAAAAAAAAAAAAGGAGATTAGAAGGTTGATTCTGAAGCCTATCTCCCAGTAACTGCAGTCAGGAGCCCTGCATGCCAGCTGGCTGTGCTGGCCGCTTAGCAATGCAACTGTTTCAGTACCAGGTTGTGGTGAGGGATAGCTCTCATGGAAGCCACTCATTGACATTCAGAGCATGGAAATGTCACTATTCCTTAAAGATCTATGCTTTTGCTCCTGTGGCTTCAAGGGGAAAAAAAAGTGACTCATCTAATTAGTGAAATGGTGTTTCATAGAACCACAGACTGGTCTGGGTTGGAAGGGACCTTAAAGCTCATCCCCTTCCAGTCCCCTGCTACGAGCAGGGACACCTTCCACTAGAGCAGGTTGCTCCAAGCCCCG
>JANHGB010058566.1:0-10048 GCA_026283785.1 Coracopsis vasa | reverse complement strand
GTGCAGCCTGCCTTTCATTAATTTGGATGAGCTTTGTGGAGGGCCCCACGGTGGGGGGCTTCAAAAAGACACTTGGTCAAAGTCATTTGGGAGGCCTCTAGCTAAGCAAAAACCACCAACTGCCAAGCTCCACTTCAATCCCACTCCCCTTGTCGGGAGGCACACTAGGTACTGCTGCTTCCCTTCCCTGTCTACACACTAGAAGCTCATCTGTAGCAACTGAGAGATACCTGGGCTCATTGTACTTCCAGTGAAACCAGGCATTGTTCCTGAAAATATGCCAAAGATTATTTAAAAATCTGTCTGAAACGCCTGCTGTTTTAACACCTTTTTATGAAAACAAAACATGTTCTCTGAATAGTACTAATTTTTAAAAGCTTGTGAAAGCAGCCTTTTTTACTCTCACAGGACAGCAGTAACCAAATGTAACAAAGCATGTGAAGCGAAGACTCTGAGGAGATTTACCTGGTTATTTGACAGGCAGAGGAATTGCCTCGTTTTGCCTTCTATTTTAATAATGAGCTGCTCTTCTCACTTCCCTGGGTTGAACAGGCTGATCTCACCAGTAAGCTATTTTTCCACTCAAGCATCTGCCCAGCCAACTTGGAGCGAGCCTGTAACGCCAGGCTGGGTTCTTCTATTGAATGAGCAGTAATTAAGATCCCAGATGTTGCTGCTCTGCACCTTAAAGCCTTGTTTTTGTCAGCAGGGCAGGCGCTGCTGTAACTGCCGCTGGAATGTAACACAGCAGCATTACTTACTGCATTGCTTACTGCTTTCTGCTGACATGACGGCTGCCTGTAGCCCTGTATCAGATATTGCCACTGTTAGTAACAGGCCACGTGCTTTGCACTAACTTTTCAAGGCCTCAGCACCGAGTCATGCCAGGCTTGCTTTGGCTGCACATTTGCTGACCTGCCTGCAAGTTTTCTTTTAACTTGGCTTAGCTGTGATAGCATTTTTTCTCCTGACTACATGATTACAGATGATTTGTTTTTACTTTTGCTTATCCAAGTATGGTACCACTGTAGTTGTGTACAGACAGGAGTAACAAGTAGTTGTTTTGTGCAGAATGAGATACTTAGAACCAACATAATGATGTAGTGTGCAGAAATGAAGGCCTGGGATGAATAGCAGAGGCCTTGAGAAGTGGAAACACAGGATGTAACGGGGAGGAGGACAGGCACAAAATGACGCAAGATGAGGCACAGGCATGCCACTGGAGACCCCACAGGTATAAACAAATCAACAGTTGTTTTCCATTAAAAAGAAATACAGATGTAGAGTTAGAGCAAACCACCTTTTTATGGAAGAACAGAACAAAGAACACATTACTAGCATATGCAAGATACATTACATGTGGTAAAGTTGGATATCATGTAGAGTTGCAAACCAGCAATGAAACAGCAAGGTGTGAAAGCCTGTTGGCAAACATAAAGACCCCAACTGGATCCTTGAGAGAGAAAGATGCAACC
The DNA here is from genome assembly GCA_026283785.1 of Coracopsis vasa. Classification (NCBI taxonomy): domain Eukaryota; kingdom Metazoa; phylum Chordata; class Aves; order Psittaciformes; family Psittacidae; genus Coracopsis; species Coracopsis vasa. Next base: position 8,573 of record JANHGB010058566.1, on the reverse strand, counting down.
GTCAATATCATCCTCCTGCCAGCAAAAGACCCTATGTGCTGGTGACCAGCCTTAGCACCCCCACCGCTGCACTGAAGCCACCAACCTGAGAAGTAGTGGCAGGGGGAGCGTAACACCAGGAAAGGGTAAAGAGCTAGGAAGTGTGAGTATAACAATTTCAGCTGTATCATTATTTTTATTGCAGTTCTTTCTGTATAGAAGTGTTTTTTCTTTTTCTGTAATAATTAGATCTGGACTAATAATGATTTTTAGATTAGACTTAAGACTTCAGTTATACTAACAATAAATTTTTGGCTGTCTATAAATTATTTGCTTTCTCTTTATAAACAAGATTTTGAGGGTAACATGCCTTAAGCTTACTCTTTATTGCAACAGTAGCACTCAAAGTGCACTTAGAGATGCAGGATGAAGGTCCTTGTGTGTGGAGGAGGTTCCAGATTACAGATCACTTTTCTTGGAGAAAGTACAGGGAAGAAAAAAAAGTATTAAGAAGAAAATTTAGCAAGATCTGAAAGTTGTCATGGTAATGTGCTTTTACATGTAAATTAGTCTATGAATTTAGGCGAATGATACTAAGAGCTGCCAACTGGTTCAGGATATTTTTTTTTTATTTTGGTAAGAAAGATTGCAAGTATTGCAATTATTTTTTTTTTCGGTTGTTTACTTGTTTTAAAGAGCACATTGGCAGAATAGCAGATTAGTTGTTCAATTTAACTTAAGACATTTACACCTTTCTTTCAAAGAACCTCCAGCAATTCCGGCCTCCCCCCTTCTGTGGATTTATATTTATATCCTGGGCAAACTTGGTACTCTGTGATGTTAGAAAGCATGGCCAAAACTCATGTGATTGTTTAGCCTTCTCAGCGGGGAGGGGACAGGAAAGGAATCAAAGAGGCTTTTACAAACATCTCTACTAATTGCAGTAACAACTTTAAAATAAAGATTAAAATTAATTAAATACTTGACACTGTGATGAACTTTCATGGGAACAAGGTTTCATCATGTGGAATCTATTGCAAATGCTGACTAAAAATACTACTGCTTAATAATTAACAGAGCTGGACTTACACCAGAGCAGTATACATTTCTGCAAGCTGCTCTCAGGATTCGTGTCACTTCCATATGCAATCAAGTTAAGAGAGTGCTATTCAAAGGCTGTCTTTCCTAGTTGTGCTAAAGCCGTCACGTATTCTTGGATGGAGTCAGAACAAGCGGTGTGTGACAGTGCAGGGGTTGAGCCCAGTGTTGCCACTTCATGGGGATATGAATTGCTATTCTCAGCATAGAATGCCCTGAGCCTCAAGACCAGCATTTCATAGGGTGCATGGAAGCATGCCTGCAGCTCTGGCTGCCCTCTCACTGATCTCTGTGACTGGACAGCCATCTCAGAGCTCCCTCACTGTCACTCTAAGGAAGCCACAGGGAGAACAGCATTAAAGAAAGAGCTGATCCCTCCCTAAAGGCTTGTGTGATGTGCCAAACCGTGAGCAGCAGAAATACTGGCTAAGGCAGTTTCTTGCCAGCCTGGTTTCATGTGACCTGAACAGCTCAAGGGGATATATATGATCACCGAACTGAAGCCATCGCCAGCCATCAGAAGCTGGAACTCTACTCTGGGTCAAAATGTGAGCAAGACCTGCTGCCATAGCATGTCTGAATGGCTGAAGTATTTGTTTAGTAGTTTTGGAAATGCAGTCTGAGTGTAGCAAATTATTCAGAGGGGACTAGAACTATTTTTGAAAAGAACGCAGATTATTTATGGGGGGTTAGTAGGCATGTGGAGGCTGAGAGAAAGCAGGGAGGTGAACGGAAATTAGAGCTAGAAGAGAAGCAGGAAGGGGATAAATGGTGAGCTCTAGTAAATACATACAAATTCTCCTTACAGAAAAAAGGGGAATAGACTCATGCTATCATCCAAGCAGATGCAAGGAAATGCTTCTGTAGGAACAAGAGTGCTTTGGTGGTAGGGGTGGAAACCCACTCCCTACCCAACAAAGAGCCAGGGTCTGGCCAGTCTGCCACTCTAGGATTGTCAGCCAGGGACGTGACTCTTTAAGCCCAGCTAATCCTGACGCATGGTGGTGTCTGGGGCATTGCTGGGTAGCTGAGGAATTAGGCTCCAAGTAAAGCTGCTCCAGCTGCAGGTACACACTGGAGAGCATATGTGCTGCCACAGGCGACTAATCATGCAGTAAGGAGTGGGGGTACTGATACAAAATTTGAAAGGAGAGACCAGTTGTTTTAGACATCAGAGAGACCCGCCACTACTCCCTCATGCATTGCTGTGAATTTTAGTGCCTGGTATGCAAAGGCTAATGCTTAGTAGCAAAGTGGTCGGAGTGAAGAGCCCCAGTACTGTGGTGCAGTGAGTTCTGTGGTTGAATTCTGTGCTTGAATTCTATGCTGTGTTGAAAGGTACTTCCTTTTGCAGGTAATTGCATTGGGCTCCCTCGTGTAAGAATGAAGGAGAGCTCTGGGAGAAACAGTCATTTCATATTTATATTTTTCATATGATATTTGAGTTTGTTGTTCCCAGTCAGATCCCTTCAGTCATTATTTCTTCTTCAAGCTGAAGAATTCTGGGCTGTTTAACCTCTTCTGACTATTCCATATTGCTGGTTATTGAGGGTATAAAGCAGAGAAAGATAACTAGACTGTTTTTTGTACCTGCCTAAAATTCATCTTGTATTTAAAACAAGGCAACATCACGGATGCAACCTGTGACATGAAGATGGTTCCAATTTTCTTCTATTTTTTTCCTAATATGTTAGATTTCCTTTTGCCCCCTGCTGAAATGGAACAGTCTGATTTTCTTTTTTTCTTCTGATGGCAACAGTTAATTTGTAATCTAACGTGATGTAGGCATAGAGTTATTTTTCCTCACATGCATCATTTTACGTTTATCAGTGATGAGTTTCCTTGGGATTTTTATCATACCACCACTCTTTAGAGCCTCCGCAGCTCTTTGCATTTGGCTTTGTATTTGACTATCATAAATAACCAAATACCCACAGAGTGCCAAACACCTGCAGTGCATCTCCCTCCCCACCCGCCACACTCCTCTTGTCCAGTCAATCATGACCCCATGCAACAGCACAGCACTCGGCCCACATCCTTGGTAACTCAGCAGTGTCCTTTCCTGGAGGGATGGGATTGTTATTCCTGCTCAGCTTTTCTTTTTCAAGCCCTTGGATTAAAGGTTATCAGTCCAATAGAGGACTTTTCTACATACAGCTTAGGGTCTTGAGGAGGCTTTGCTGAAAACTTTCATTTTAAAAAAAAAAAAAAATTAATTAGACAAGAACACCTGATTTTTTTCCTGCTAGGAGAGTAGTGCAGCACTGGTGCGGATTACTCAAACTGTGAAGCCTCCAGGTTTTGAAGACCTGGCTAGACAAAGCCAGGGCTGACTTGAACTAGGGTGGTCACCCATCTCACTTTGAGCACAAGTCTGGGCTAGATGTTCTGCTGAGTTCCTTTCAACCATGGTTTTATGGTTCCTTTCAAGCATGGCTTTACATTAACTGTGTCATACCTGTCTGCTTACTTCTAAGCTTCTTTGGAGTTTTAAGAGCAATCCTTACTTACAGTTTCTCTCAATGTTACAGCAGCTGGTTACCCCCAATATTTAACCAAGTACCTCATCAGCTGCCTGTGTTTTATTATAGTGTATAACTTCTAGCAGTTTCTTCTGGAATGAAGTTAAACTTACTAGCCTGTGGTTAGTAGGACTATTTCTGAAGCTCTTTTGAAGGCTTGTGGTCACAGCGTTTCCTTAGTTCCAACTGCCACAGCCATTTGCTGACTTGTTTTACGGCTCTTGGTCCACACCACTTGGGCCTGGTGGTCACTGATAATCACATCTTTTCATGAACCTATACAGTTCATGCTTTGACACTGGCACCTCCTTAACACTTTTCCCTCCACCAACTTTCCAAGAAGTCCATTTGCAATCAATATGCTGTCTTCAAATCCTTTGCAAATAGTGACAGACAGTAAGAAACTAGAGCATTGTGTGTCTGCCAGAACACTGGCAGTAACGTTTCTCTATAGTAAATCTTGTATTTAAGTAGAAATGCTGCAAGGAAGCTAACTAAAGACATCCTGTATACACGATCTCTTTCACAGAGTTAACTCCAGCAGGTGTGGTGGCTTTTCTCATGTTTCATAATACATTTAACTGTATGCAGGATACAGTTTAACACCTTATTTTCACTTGCCATTCATAAGACCTCATATTCCCATCCCAAATCGCACATTATTACTAACAGTCTGTATGCTCAGATTTGCTTTGAACAGCTCTGCAGTCTGACCAGAGTGCAGTGCCTGTTACGCAGCAGTATGGGCAGTTCTCAGCCAGTGCAGCATAAAACAGTATGACAGCTTGGGTAGCAATGAACTCCTCTGCTCTCTTGTGCTGTAATCCCATATAAAGCTCCAGCTGTATTTACAGAGCTTCTTGCAGAAATGAGGCATTCAGGAGCCAAGTGCACACACGCTTACCTGCTCTGCTCATATATGCATAGCAGGGCAGATGTCAGATGTCCTCCACTGCCATGGGGCAGAGCATCACAGAGACAGGACGTCAGATGTGCTTCAACAACCAGTTTCTCTGGAGAGCCACAGAAACTTGGTAAGAGACTTCCTCAGAGCCATTACCAGCAGCATTGGAGATCAGAGGAGGCAGAGTCACAACATGCCTCCAACAGTTACTGTATTTCTACAGAGATAAAGGAGTCGGCATGAAACCTGCTAGAGGAATACTTGTCACTCTTGAGCTCAGGATCTTGAAGAGCTTGTTTTGGAAATCTGTATTCAAAGCTGGGTTGTGAATGTTCGTGGACTTCCTGGTTCTCTCCTTATTAAAGAGAGCAAAAACCCTTTCTTTTGTTCCTTTGCAGTTTGATGCTTATGATGGTCATACTGACAGCAAGAGATTATGGGTTTCATACTTTTCTCAGCATCTTGAACAATTAGCTTTATACTCTAGTATCTACTATTACAATTAGACATCACAGCTGGCAAGTTCACTTCTGAGTAAAGCATCTCTTATTTTCTACTATCACTGCATGGTACTAAGCGTAGACCAGTCAGTGCTGGTCCTTACTGCGATGTGAAAATTCAGAATTGATAACTTGATGTCTGCTTAGTTTTTCTGTGGAACCAGCATGGGAAAGGTGGGCCATAAACCAAGTGACACGAAGTAGCCTGGACCTTAGACTGATGGAAACAAACCCCAGCATCCTGAAACAGCAGTCATTTTAAGAGTCTTTTCAGTAGATCAGGATGATTATCCCCCCTACCCCCCTGGAAAAAAATAATACAAGTTTCTTCCTGATGCTGAAGAACAACTCTCAGGTACTTCTGTGCAACAAAGACTTCTTGTAAAATCTTATTTCTGTAGTGTTGTTGAAATGAGATGGGAAAAGACAGAAGACAAAGAGATTTCTCTGCTGTATACTAAAATTTTCAACTGCATTCAATGGAGGGGAGCAAAGCAGCTTCCGAGGAAAGCACATGGCAGCCTATGCCAGTGTTGTTCTGGAGCCTGCCATCACATCTGCAGATGTTACACTGTGTACTGCCAAACTTAGCAAGATCCAGCTAAGGTCAGTATTCTGCCGTAAATTCTCAGTATTGCAACCAAGTTGCTTACAGTGCAGCAGTGTATGCAGTCTTCATGGCAACTGTTTGTATGTGATATGTTTTGCAGTATCATAGGATCATGAAATGCTGGAAGATAGCAACCTAATCTAGATGGCATGTGGTACTACTGGAATTTCATTTAGGAAGTGAAAGGCACTCACTGGCTAATTGCTAACCCATTTGGAACTCCTCAAAGCCCTCAGTGGCATATTGTTTTTACAAGAAATACTTGACACTTCAGAACAGGAAGAACTGTGCAACCATGTAACAGGCCCAGCTGCTAATCCAGCTTCTGTGTCATAACTTGCATGATGGGTCTTCTCCACCCTGTCAGACCGCTGTCTCTGATTTCATCTCCAGGGAAAGCTTGTTAACTAAGGGTATTCTCTGTCTGCACTGTTGGTCATGGATGGATGACAAGCTTTTCAGCATGCTAGTGCTGAAATATCATTTTCTTTCACAAGTCTGAGTCTCAAGAATTCTTATTTAATCTCCAGGACATCAACAATTCCACATGCTCCTTACGTAATCTGACATTTACTGGTATTGAAGAAACATCATCAATTAACACAGTGACTCAAGGCTATGCAGAACAATCCTGCTCTTCCAGATATCCTTGTCCTACATGTGCCAAAAAACCCATTTGAAAGGGAGGTGATCTCCACCTCTCTGAGTGTTCAAGTCCTGTTTGGTAAGTAAAGCCACATACAGTTTAAGTGAAATGGGGCTTCATAGAACTCCTCTGGATCTTAAGGTTGCATCATTTCCAACATCTTAATGCATGCATAGGGTTTCTGCCAGTGACATAGTGGTTTCTGCTCCTGGGCCAGAACCTCTTCTAGTAACCTCAGCAAACCCCCTATAAACATGCTCTCTTCTTCAGAAACATTTGGTGTCATGCTCCTGCTCAGTGGATTTCAAGTGCATAGGCTTGGCCACATGGGCCTCCCCAAAGCAACTCCTCTAGGTCAGACCTCACACTCCTGCTAATGAAAGAGGACTTTTGGTCTTGCTGAGACCTAGGCACATACTGAGCATTTGCTGAGGCACAGAAAAGGGTATACAGATTGAGCTCAGCACAGGACAGACTAAAGTTAACTTCAGGCTTTGAATTCAGCATTTTGAAAATGGTGTCCAGTGAAAATCCTCCCAGAGAAGGGCAGGGCTGTGCAGACAGCCATGGTTCAAGAGCCCAGGTGGCAAAGTCCAAAACCCAAAGCTCGTTCTAAGTGATTTTCAGAAGATTTAAAACAGCTGAAATTACATTGTGGATGTTCATCAAACAGCACAAACCAGTTCTCCTAAGAACTTCTAAAGGCTAAGCACAAGTGCTACATGAAATGATAGTTGCTGTGTATTTCATCTGCATAAACCACTTAACACTGTACAACGACACCAGGATAGCCATAAAACCATGTCTTCCTGTGAGGAACATAAAAATTGATTTAGTTCTCTCAACAGAATGATTATTTATTTACAGTCTTAGACTGGACGTGTAGCAGACTGGCAACTCCTTCTAGAGTACTGCTTTGTCACAGCGGTTTTAATTGAAATTCTACAGGAATACATAAGTGGCATCTGAAGTCCTGTACGATACTTGGTTTTGTCTCGCATTTGAAATGATACTTGAAGAACCATTATAACCTGCACCAAATAAGGAAGGAGGAAATTTTATGATTACCTAGCTAGAAATTTGTCCTTGCAAAAGCCTCCAAGACTCTCACAGTAATCAAAGATATCACAAATAAAAACCACTGTTTTGCAAGATGAAGTTCCAATGTAAAATTGACATGTATGATACGCAAGAATAGAATCAGCACACAAATTCCAATTGGGTTTTTCTATTAAGAAGATTACTTTTTTCTTATTAAAAATTTATTGCCATATTTTAAAAAGTTAGAGCAAAGAAGACTACAAGCAACAACTGCATTACTTCTATTTAATATACAATGCTCCATTTCTGCCGCTAAAGTATAAATTCATCATAGCACTTTAAACCTAGACAAACACGATGGCGTTCTTAATTTGGTAAGTTTGCTTTGCCATAAAATTCCTTGTGGAATGAAGGCAAAAAATAAACATCTGAGCCAGGAAAAAGGCACTAGATATTGTACAGCCATTTGCTACTAAAGTACTTTTTGAGCCTCAGTGACCTGAATATCAGCCTTTTGAACTTAAATTCATACCTCGGAGAAAAGCTGTGACACAAAGTGATCATCCTCCAAGTTTTCCTTATGGTTTGTACTTAAATTCCATTCAAACAGAGACTATAAATTAAACAGTAGACCAGAAAACAACTTAGGCTGGATATTTTGGAACTCTGTGCCCTACAACCACTTTCAAGAGCCACGTTTGGGATAAGAGGCCAACAACACATTAATGAAAAACCCCAAATTTCCACAGCTTCAGCATTATTCCCAGAGGTGGTGAGGTGTGTGGGTAGCTCCTGCAGGGTCTCGTGGTGCAAAAGCAACTCCCTTCTTTCCTTTCTCATTTAAACTTTTACACTAATGCCCTTCACCTTGATTTTCATGTAGTAGGTGCTGACAGCAACAGAGAAACAAAATAACTATATACATATGTGTGTGTATGCATATTCATACCCACACATTTTTCATCAAGGTTTGCTTTCCACCAATAAGAATACTGTAATGCAGAAGGAAACCAAACAGCAGCAGCTGTCACTAGGACATATATCACAGCCACATTCACAAGTCCTTCTCCTGTCAAACAGGTGATCTAAGTACATTTGCTTTGGTCAATTACTGGCTGGAAAAAAGTAACATTATTTCTAGCATCTGGGGGAAGCTGGGTGTGCTGATGGGTTGGTTTTCGTATTTTCCTTCAAACTGTAGCCCTTGTAGTGTTTCACAAGTTTTGTTTCTGATTAAACATCACAATGCGAAGGAGAAAAGAAGTCTGTTTTG
>JANHGB010058564.1:0-32635 GCA_026283785.1 Coracopsis vasa | reverse complement strand
CACACAGCTTGGTGTCATCAGCAAACTTGCTGAGGGCGCACTCAATCCCACTGTCCATGTCACTGACAAAGATGTTGAACAAGACCGGTCCCAACATCGATCACTGAGGGACACCACTCGTTACTGGTTTCCAGCTGGACGTTGAGCCATTGACCACAACTCTTTGCATGCAGCCATCCAGCCAGTTCTTTGTCCACCGTGTGGTCCATATATCAAATTGATGTCTCTCCAGTTTAGAGACAAGGATGTTGTGCGGGACAGTGTCGAATGCTTAAACCATAACTCAGCACTGTCTAGTCCATCACTAAGCATGTGTCCAAGTGTCACATGTACATGTCTTTTAAACTTCTCAGAAATGGTGACTCCACCACTTCCATGGGCAGCCTGTTCCAGTGCTTGACAACTCTTTTAGTGAAGGAATTTTTCCGAATAACCAATCTAAAACACCCCTGGTGCAACTTGAGGCCGTTTCTTCTAATCCTATGTCTTGTTATTTGAGAGAAAAGACTGACCCCCCCCCTCGCTACAACCTCCTTTCACATAGTTGTAGACAGCGGTAAGGTCTCCCCTGAACCTCCTCTTCTCCAGGCTAAACAACCCTAGTTCCCTCAGTTGCCTGTTGACCAACACCCCAGGTCCGTTTCTGCCAGGCAGCTTTCCAGCCACTCTTCCCCAGGCCTGTAGCATTGCATGTGGTTGTTGTGACCCAAATGCAGGACCTAGCACTTTGCCTATCGATCCAGCCTGTAGAGATCCTTCTGGAGAGACTTCATACCCTTAAGAAGACCAACGCTCCCACCCAACTTGATGTCGTCTCCAAATTTACTGAAGATGCACTCAATCCCCTCATCCAGATCACTGACAAAGACATTAAACAGATCTGTCCCTACTACTGAGCCCTGGGGAGCACCACTTGTTACTGGCCACCAACTGGATTTAACTCCATTCACCATCATTTTTTGGGCTTGGACATCCAGCCAGTTTTTTACCCAGCAAAAAGTACACCTGTCCAGTCCATAAGCAGCCATTTTCTCCTGGAGCATGTTGTGGTAAATGGTGTCAAATGATTTACTAAAGTCTAGGTAGACAATCTTCACAGGCTTCTCCTTATCCACTAGTAGATCACCTTGTCACTGAAGTAGATCAGGATGGTCAAGGCTAAAGGAGAATTACCACAAAATACAAATAGTTTAATAGGGATTTATTGAATTTACTCAGATGAAAACTTCAATCCATGACTGTAATGTAAAGTAAAATGATTCTTTTTCACATGAAAATACAGCTTAATAAGCTGTTTGCATTTGAACATTTTCTTGTGTACAAAAAATCAAGAATTTTCCTTAATGTGTTCTCAATAGACATTGACTTTGGAAACAATCCATGTTTGTTCATGCATCAACATGGACTCTGAAAAGGTCCTTAATGAGTTAACTTTAATGAAACAGATGCTCTCACCTTCCACATACCCTTACACTTTGTGGAGAAACAGAACCTGCAGATATATGAAAAGAAGACTATTATGTGTCATCTCATATAGGGAAATAAAATATTTTGCTTACTGCATACCTTTGGAAGCAACTCTGAAAAATTTTTTCCCTGTTTGAATTGACTCATAGGATGTACACTTGTTCAAACAGCAGACAAGGTGTTTCTCTGAACACGTTACACTATTACATAGTTTATCCAAATATAAGGAAGGCATTCGATATTTGATATTTTTCCTTAAATTTTTCACTCACCAGAAAAATAATACAAATTTAAAGAAAACACAATGAACAGTTTCAAGGTTTTCCTCTATCAGCAATTGGTGTGTGGGTAAACTGCATAAGAATAGGTATCTTGTGCTACTGTAGAAGCCCTAGACTATTGCCCAGCCTCAAGATGACCATGAAAAGCTAATAGGACCCATGTAGTCTTGGGACATACTTGCCAACACCTTGTGGGTATCCCATGCACAAAATCACCAGGCTCCTACTTTTAGGGATTTGAATGTCTCAATTTTCAATATAGAACTAGGCAAGGATGATGACTGGCTACTAAGGGCCTAGTATTTTTCCTCATTCTGTGATCTTTTTTGTGATTCTATTTCTTTCTTCTCCCAGTCTCTGGAAGCAATAATGCATCACAGATTTCCATGAAGGGACCTATTTGAATCTTTACTTTGACCTTGATTTTTTAAATCTTATTTTCATTATGAGTTAGCCCTCACCACAGAATAAGAGTATGTTTCTAAGGAAAAAGTTATTTGAAAATATTGAAAAGTGATGTAGCAACAATGTTAAGAGTGTATTTGCCAACAACTTTTGACCTGAAAAATACAACAAGGTACAGAATGGGGGAATTGAGATGGCTCAGTAATTCCAAAGTTATGACATTTTAAAGACACTCTTCTCATGCAGATGCCATAGCAAGGCAGATTGGGCATATAAATGATGCAGAGAATGTATGGTAATTTATGAAGTTTGCACATATGTCTTCTATAGTTAAAAATGCTCTTACTTTCTGAGTTTGGGTCTCCAGGTTACCAGTGCCTCAGGTAAGGATGCTCAATAAAATGTCCATGTTTGTGTGAAAAAGGCCTTGAATTGTTTAATACCTATTGCTGCAGGATGAAGAGAGACTATGCTGCTGCAGAAAGCAGGAGTTTCTTCTCTATTTTACACTTGATAATTTTTACATCAATATAAATTAACTGATCCCAGTGTCTTATTTATAGTGATCAAAATGAGAGCAGGTTTAGCATGCTTCTTCTGTGGAATGTCTCAATATTATGAGTATTTTCTTTCACTGCTTTTTAATTTAGCATGGATGCTTGAATACCTTACAGGCCTGTTTAATTTCATCTTTTTGTCAGATGCAGTTTTAGGATTTAGAGGAAGGATCATCATCTGATTTTGAAAAGGATTTAAAAATCATTCCTTTCTATCTTTATCAGAATAAAGAAGCTCCTTAGAAAAGTGGGTGTCTGTCATATAGGTACAAGAAATAAAAAGTGAGTACAAAGTGGTGATTATTTCTTTTTAATGCTTTGAAGGTTTCACTGCTAGCAACATATAGGCTTCCTTTTGTTGTTAGCATGCCTGCCTTTTTTATTTGAACAGTTTGGTTTACAGAAATAGATTCAGGCTCATCATAGCATATTTCTTAATCATCTCTCGGTTTCAATACATATTAACACCAAGTCAGACATAGAATTCTGTCACTTTCAATACTATAAATTATTTGTGCAGAAATTATGAATCAGAAGAAGTGGGGTTATAGAATTTGATGCTTGTATTTGTGAAACTAATACTGTATCAGGCAGTACTTCCTACACTGGTATTTTCACATCTCTCTCATTTTTGTCCATTGTTACTCTTAAATTTACAATTAAAATGCTATCAGTTTCTATGTTATGAATAGCTAGAATGAAAGACAAGCATGTTGGGAATTGTTGGGAATGAGCACTATAGATAGGTGAGGCTATAGAAATAAACAAGGAGTGGATCACTTTGCTCAAGCAAATTTGTACATGTAATCTGGTATCTTATCATTGATGGTTGAGTTGATATTTGAACATGATGTGCAGTTTTACTACAAGATGAAGTGGTGCTCAGGAACAATTAGGCTAAAAGAGAAAACTGAACAGTGGTACATGCTGAAACAGCTGTGGAAATTGGTAAGAAATTCAGATTTGTTTTTGAAAGAATGGATAAGAAGCTGAGAAGGTCAGTAACACCTCAACATTCAGGGAAGGTATGAACAAGCTGACATTCACGAAGTTTTCCAGGTCCAATTGCATTTTTATCTGCTCCGTACTGCAAATGTATACTCTGCTGTACTCTCCATTTGAGAGATGAAACAATGAGAGGGAAAAGGCAGCGCATTCATTGAAGCTCAGGAATTCAAGTCAGATGTTCCAGCATTCTCTCATACTCATTTACCTCTACAATTCTGCACAAATCATTATCATTTCATATTTCAGTGAGCTCATCGGTCTGTAAAGACAGATGTGTTTGCCTATATTGCAAAGACGTTTTGTGTATTCATTTGTATGTATAAAATATTTTTACAGATACTGCAGTTATTATCTTTGCTTAAAAATGATCCTGGTCTTTAGCTTTGAGAAAGAAAAACCTTTCTGATCAGATCCCCAAGGAAATTTCAAGTTCCTGCTTTTGTTTTACAGCTCTGAGGCTTTCAGTGCCTTTTCCAAAGAATAAAAATATCTTTCTTTAACAATAAAAAATGCATTCATCACTCTGGAATGCTGACAGAAGTCATGATTTGTTTGTAGTGATCTCATGGACTACCTTTGTATTATAAATAAATGTAAAGTTGATGTTTTGTCTTTGAGAAAAACAGAATAGCTTTCATTATGGGTGAAAAAGACCACAAATTTGAATTTATTTATGCAACCCCAAATTTCCCTCAGAACATTTAGCTTCCCCTGCTGCTCTTCCAGGGTGCCTTATCTTTTTCAACATACAGCAAGATTTGTTTTACATTGTTTTTTGAATTGTAGCATGCACATTCCTGATGATTATTGGCATACACATAATAATTATTAGTGTAATAAATTAAAATTTAATATTTGCAATTTATAAAGCTTTAAAAGCATAACAAAATAAGAAGACATAATGGCTTCTAATTAATTGTCAGTTGCATTTAATCTTAATCACAATATGCTGTTATTTCTTCTCTGCAAACAAAAGCCAGTGGACACAGAAAGTCATTTCAACTCAGCACTGTGCATCCATGGTAACCCATGTATCACATACACCACTGCTGTGGGATTTTTATAGCTTCCTATGATGCACTTGGTATTGACCACTGTCAGAAATGAGGTCCTGGCCTTGATGAACTTCAGGTTACACACAACTTGTGAAAAACAAAACACAGTTCCCTAGGCTAGGTCTATTATTTCTTTCATCTCTAATGAGAATCAGGACGTCCTCTGATTTTATTCTTTCCAGACATTCCCAAGATCATGTCCTGATTTCTCCTTTTTATACAATGCATTGAGATTTGATACAGAGCCAACTGTTCACTAAGAAAAATTTTGATCATGAGTAAAATAACTGTATCATATAACAAGAATTATTAAGGAAAGAAGCAGAAAAGAAAGTACTAATAGTTTATGATTATTTATATTACGTTTTTTCTGAAATTACAGATGAAGCATTCTCATATCTCACAGTGGATATAATTAAAGTCTGAAGCCACAGTAGTCCAAATTGTGATGCTTCTACAATTGCTATGAACTGAATTTTCAAATGGCTTAATTCCTCATCTGTATGCAAAAGTAAAGATGACATGGGTAGAAATTATTCTGATCAAGAGATACTTACAAAAGCTGAAACGTCTTTTGTTTGATTGTATTACCATAGAGTCACTGTACCTGATTGCTAAAATAATTTGATAGATATTTGCCCAGATAAAGGTTACATATGTCACTTTTAGAAACTTGAATGATTCCAGAAATCTTTCTATATATATATAAACAAAAAGGAGTTTAGAGTATGTGCTAATATTTTTGTCGTTAGAAATGGGAAGATACAGACTTGCGAAGGCCAGTCAAACAGATTTTCATCTACAATAGTAACTGATTATGCAGGGTGACCTGATATAGACTTCTTTTTTATACCTGCAGTAATATAAGAACACGTAGCTGTGGAGACAGTTCATGTAGAGTTATGGATTCACTGATTCACCAGTGAATTGTTCTAGTATTATGTCAATGTAACATGGTTTTGAGAAAAACTCATAATATTTACCACTTAGGTGCAATCAGGCAGTTACCTATCCAATTGAGGTAAATTGCATAAGCAATTATTGTGGATACAAAATGTGTTCACAATTTGCACCTGTAAATTGTGGGCACAGACAAGGTAGCCCATGCTTAAAAATCCATCTCTTTCTTCTATGTTTATACCCAAAACCAGGGCTAGATGACGATTTGTAATTCAAATTTTAAACTGTAAATCAGTTTAAAACAATATAATTTTTCCAAGTGATTATCTATAGTTGTATACCTGGCTATGATCATACTCTGGATATAGTTTGCCATATGCTGGGTGATGCCATGGAGAAGAAAGGAGAGGTGAGGAAAGGAGAGAAGGATAATTTCAATAAATGGGGTTTGACTCTGTGTGTGTTCCTTAACAAAATTTTACCTTTGTTCTTTTCAGTGGGAACATTTCAAACTTTCAGACACTTTCATGGGCAATAACTTCTGATCACATGATGAGGCAGAAGCTGTAGTGTTCACAAAGATCAGAACTCACTGGGATGACATCAATATTTTCTACGTTAGTAAAACAACAGTGACAAATAGGAAACGTAGTACTTCCTTACATGTTGATTAGCAATGAATTTGCATTAGAGAATAGGTTAATAAGAATACATCTATATTTGCATTAAATAAAATAGTTTATTGAAGAAACATTTCCGGTCACTTACGGTTTCATCAATATGATAATAGAAAGTCAGCCAGGTGTAGTTTTTATTCTTTCCATGGCCTTGAAATTTGTGTTTTAGAAAACTTTACTCAAATCAACACTTCCGTTTGATACTTGGAAAGCATATGAAATTAGAAAAGAAGGAGGAGACAAATAATTTATTGTATCCAGTTTACAAGAACATCTTGCCATTGATTTATGCCTCTCATTTTCAAAGTTAGTTTAAAATCTGTCCTTGAAAACATGGATCATATTGTGCTGTCAAATATTTTTCAGATAGCTTAAGAAATATTTATTTTGCCTGTGTTATGAAATCAGTTTGCTTTTCCAGAGTCAACATATGGAAACATTCAGTATTAGGGCAGTTTAAGATATGTAATCAGATTTGATATCTTCTATGGTTTTTGCAAATGCTCTAGCACAGTCACAAATTAGCTACCAAGTTCTGAAAGAGAACAGCTATTTCATCTTACATCTCACCTCATAAAAAAACTTGCTTCTGGTATAATTTCTTGTGCCAATGTTTAGATGTGCAAACTTTGTGTATATAGAGGTATATACACAATACAAAAGACATAATGCTTATGTTTTAAAATGTTTTCAAATTTAATAGTTTTATCTATGAAGATCAAAAATATCTAACCTCTTAATCTGCAGCTGCTGCAGCTCTAGTGAGGAACTTCCCAGGTCTCCTTACCTAAATAATAATTGCAAAAACAATTTAAAAAATTCTGAGATTTTAGTTCTATAGAGGGTGTTATAATCAGGAGTTTTTTGTCCCTGAGTGGTTAAATATTGAAATATCTATCCTGCAGAAATTATTAATATGTTCAAACAAGCTTGAATGAATTTTTTTACAAAAGTTTTTTCCTTTTTTACATTATCATAACAGAGAAAATTCAGAAAGAAAGGTTAAATTTTTATTTCTGCGATTATAGCAAAATATTGGAATATTTTAAAAAATAGAGCAGCTTTGGCTAAAATAAATTGATACTTCCTAAAAACTATGATATCATTCTGAAGACACATGCCTGTTACTGGCTAAGCTTTTGTTGCATATTATGTGTTTTCAAGATTCAATCATATGATTTTCACCATGTGTCACAACTTCAAACATAAAAATGCTGTAATATGTCATGGAAGAGGTAATCAATTCACAGAGCTGTTTCTATTTGAGAGAGTGAGGAAGGGATGCATTTGAGTTATAACCCCTGTGAGGTCCTGCAGCAGCAAAGCACAGACAGAGGTTAATGCAGACTACAAAATAAAATATTTTTATCTGTTAAAAAACCCCTGAAAACCCCCAAACCCCCCCGAAAAATACCACCAAAACCACAAGACTTTTGTCATTTTGGTCAGCCTGACCTAACATATTCAGACTTAAAAAAAGCCCCATTTTTACCAGGTTTGTCTGTAAATCAGTAAGAAACCAAACCTTTAATGTAGTATTTTGAAGAACTTTGCTGCTGGATGTTGCATCTTTACATGAAGTATCATCAAGGTCCTGATGGTTTATAATATGAATTACAAGGACAAGCCAAGTAATAGGAGCCAAATGGACGTGCCTAGGATGTGTGAAGCTGCATGTAATGAGGTCCAAAGTGAATAGCAGTAGGCTCAGAAGAGAGCAAACTGCTTTTCTAAGTCCCTGCATTTTGTTTACAATTGGGTGCTGGACAAGATAATTGTGCCTGCAACGCAGTTACAGGTGAGATTTGTCAGCATCCATGCACACCGACGTGATCAGCCCTTGCTCAGATGAGAGACGTGGTATCTGCTTTTCAGAGTGCTTTATATGAGCTGTTAATTTATCATTGGAGCTCTAAGTTACCCTGAAATGAATCTCTTAAAAATGTATTCAGCTGCTTGTTTGCTAGTTTACACAAGGTATTATGCCATTTTCAAAGCCAGTTTACAAATTTAAGACATGAAACAACCTATTGATTCATATTTGAGTGCTATAAAATATATCACTGTAAACAGCTTTAGTAAATAATTTAGACACATTAAGAAAACAAAAAGGAGAAAGAGAACTCAAGCACTAGCAACCACTAGAGCTATTATGTTAAACACAACGTGTATTTTAACATTTTTTGCAGTTTCTGTGCTTTAAACCAGTAGTTAGTGGTTAATACTATGAATCATTTTTTATGAACTTGAAGAAAGAAAAGCACTATGGATTTGTCAAAACTGATTTTTATATGAGTTATGATTAGACAGGGAAAAACTGCTCCTGTATTACTGGAAGGACCCAAGCAAGAATTTTATATGATTAAAACCCTGGTCATATAGCCAGTCTCCAATGTGTTATATCAATATTTAGAGACTTATTTCTTCATAAATCTGCAGCATTTCTAGTTGTCTCACACAGACTTTCCAAGCCTCCCGGGTTTTGTCATGGTAACAGCTTAATTTATCTCATTTCAACCTATATGATGAAAAATTGTCAGAGAAATCTACAGTGTTCCCAAACATTTGTTTGCTTTGGGTATTCTTTGGTACCTGACACTTAAAAATTTTTTATGTTATTTGATTTATTGAACTGAATTAATAGGAAGATTGTTTAAAATGGACATTGTGAGGTAATTTTCTTTCCATTTCCTTCCTAGATTTAATGGTATAATCCCTAGCACGGTACTCAGCACAATGTTTTGAAATAATGATTTCTGAATTTCTGTTGCTCAACAGACAAGAGATGGACTTTAGCACTCATTAAAAATATTCTGCAATAAGAGCACTTATCCACGTCCAGCCTAAACTAAACTAAATTTAGAGAGGTCTAATTAGCAAAGCTTGGGAGAAGGAATGTTTCTGTATGCTCAGTGTTCAACATTTACTGCAGATTTTGTTGTTCAATCCTGCACTGAGTTCTACTTAAATCCAGATTTTAATTTTTCATATTCCTACTGAAAAACACCTCATTGAAAAAAATACTTATGAACAAAGCTACTTTAAATAGATATAGTTGCAGGAAGATATATTTCATCCAACAATACTGTTTCTATGTGAAAGCATTAAAAATGAAGCCTGTTCTTTGCCATCAGGACTGGGCTGCTGTGAATACTCGTTTGAATTATTTAATTAATAATCACTGGAAGAACCAGATTTTTGGCAAACATTGCTGAACATTAGTGCAAGCAAACTGAGCACATTCTGACCATGAAGCTTTTGTAGGGGAATTGCATTCAAAGAGAGAAAGATTTTTTTGCAATGAGACAATGTCCACTGTCTGACATATGCAACAAAACTCTGACAGACCTGCAGAATACAAAAGTTTGTGTTTGTTTCCATAAGTATGCATGGGAATGCAGATTAAGAAACCTTTCTGTGGTCTTTCTCTATCATTACCTGTGCTTTGTGAGGCAGCTTCTTCACAGAAGAAAAGCAGGGAAATTATTCTGACAGAAGTATTCACTAATGGCAGGGCTTATGCAAACATACATTAGACTTGAGAAGAATCCCCACTGTTAGTCCTCTTCTTCCTCTTTTCTTGGGAGAGAGCCATTAGCTTTTGCCCCTGTGGGAGCTGGTTCAATGCTGATCAAAAAGCCAAGGACAATTTGAAGCTTGGTGGAACAGAAGAACCCTTAGAAAATAAAATCTGATCATAATTTGCAAACAAAAAAGAGCAAAATGTGTCCTATTACTTGATATAAAATGTTGGCCTACTCAATACTTAGCACAGATGCTCCCTGAGTGAGTCATTTGTGCAACATATTATAAACACAAATCAGTTCAGTTCTTGGAAGAGAAAAACATAGAAAGAAACTCAAGCTTGTTCATGTTCACAGAGATATCTTATTTTTATTATGAAAGTTTGGCCTGTATGAGGTTAGCAGACTCACCCAAATTATAAAAATTTTGTCAAAGTTTGTCTTCTGTTAGCTACTCGGATTTGGAGGGCATGCCTAAAAGATTTTAAAAATATTGGATATGCCTTTTAATTGAAATTTGTTCTAAATCTTTAACTGTCTGCTCATTTTTCTAGGCTTTGTTTCAGCAAGACACTTAAACACTTGCCTGGTTTCCATCCTATCGAACAGTCTCACAGTAGCCAAATGGAGTAAGCATATAGTGATGAATGTGCTTAAGAGGACATGTGTGCAATTGTTTTGTATGTAAGCACTTTGCATAGAGGCTACTGTGTATCACTGTATTTTTAATATATAATGTTCTTGCGTTTTCTAGCTTCATTATAGTCTTTAATCATCCACTTAATAATAGCACATTCAAGTATTTTAAATAATGTGTGATCAAACTTCTGTCAGATCAGTTTTGTGCTAAAAAAAGAATAAAAAAATATTATATCCAGCTAGAAAAGAGACACTGGAATTTGTTGGTAGTCTAATATTGTTTGCAAACAGTTTATTCAGAAATTTGCACATGTGCTTAAAAAGTTATGCCTTATAAAAGTTGGAACGGTTTGGAGTTTTATTAAATATTATTTAGAACTGTTAAATGGATGGGAAAGAAGAAGCAGACTGCTTTTTCTTCTGCTTACAATTTTGTGCTAACTATGTCTAATTTTTAGCAGTTTAATTTAGAATGGCTAACTAGAAGCAGTCCTTCATGGTATGGGTAGTGCTTCTGGGTACTTCCTTTCACAGAAAATTAACTAACATTTGGTCCCATTTTGAGAAAATACTGTCCATAAAAACTTTTCATAGTTAATGTTGGGACATGGATGAAGTTTTCTTCCTTCTAAGTACTTCCTATGGTCAGCATCCTGTACTGATGAAATTCGTCAGTCAGAAAAAATAGAGGCAGTAATCTTGCAGCCTCCTTACCCTGCAAATAGAAATATCAAGATTTTTAAAGGTTTCAAAGTCACTACATTCTGTGCATGTAGAAGATTCACAGCCTTTTTCCTTAAGGCTCCTATACAAGCTGGGAAGTTACTGCACAGAATTCTGTGTTGAATTTGTGTCAACTTCAGTGTGAAATGCATGTATACTGTAGGATTTGCACCACTGAGCATTGGACTCTGTCCATGCTATAGCCTGGGGACTGATCTTTTGAACTTCAGGCTTTCTCTGTGATGAAGACATAAAGTTGGCCTATTATAAAAGTACTTAGTGTGTCTCCTCAAAGAAGGGTCTTTGGCTTTGGAATTTGCTATATCAACGCTCCGCTGAAATATCTGCGTATTTTCAAGGTGTGCAACTAAACATGCCCTGTAGGCATTGGAAATAGTTGGTATGTGCAACTATTTGTGTGTGTGTGTGTGTCTGTGCACAGCTGCTGGAGAGTGAAGGAGTCGTTTAAATTCTTTGAATTGAGGATGCATGACTTTGATTTGTGCTATTGTTTTTCTAGGTATAAATAAAGCTTTTATTGAATTTTTAAATTATACTGAGGTGACTGGGGACCTTTCTAGCATTCTAAACTGATACAAAAGATTATTTTAATTAATCTTTAATATAATATATAAAAATATAGGAATAGAATACAAAATATTAATAAAATATAATATAATAATCTTTAATTAATAATTATTTGTCCAACGTACTACCACATGGTGCTAGTGGTGCCAGAGGCATTGATGTGTTCAAAAAACAAAAAAGGAAACCACAAAAGGAAAATCCCAGCAATATCTTTTAAAAATAGGAGTGCTGAATCTGGAAGTGTCTAAATGACAGACAGATGTGCTTGGAGAAGTATCCCTTTTGGTTGCACCATGCTTATTCTCTTTCTCTAGGATTTCATTATTAGCCAATATCACTCAGGTTCCTGGGTAAGGTAAAACTCTGATTTGACACAGCATGGCCATTCATACTTTCTTCTGTATTGTACAAGTTATGTGATGATAGACAAAATTTCAGTTTAGGTTTATATTTGACTAGGCACTGCTGTATTTCAGTGATATGGTTTTCACAGACCTTACCATTAATCCTGAACACTTTAATTTAAAGAACTATGAATATGAACCAGAACACTACAAATTGTGCCTTCTTGATAGGTCCATTATATGGATTACACAGTGAAAACTGCACAGGTCTTTTGGTATAAAGCAAGAAAATTAAATGCAGACTTCTGTTGTTACACCACATTAGGACTCTTGCACTATTACTTGAATAGATAACTTCTTGACAGCCACAGACTACTTCCACTGGAAAGGTAGCACTTGATGTAAGCTAAGGCTCCAGTTTGGAATAAGATCCTTCTAGACAGGAAGAGCTTAAATCAAATCTAAAAGTGAACAGCAAAATTCAGCAAGTGTTATTCCCCCCTACCACTAAGTGACAGTTACAGGAATTACTGTACAGTTTAACTGCTATTTCATTCATTCATATTTGCCCCATGGAGGTTGTAGTCATGTAATTGGCTGATGTCGACCAACGGTAAAGAGTTTTATTTCTTATGTCCCAAAATCTACAGAAAAATTACTCTAATATTTGCCTACATAGTATAAAACCTTTTAGTGAATCCTGACAAATTCAAAGATCATATTTTATCATGGCAATTTCACACTGTAAATAAAAAAAACCAAACCAAACCAAACCAAACCAAACCAAAAATAGACTTGGCAACTGCCCCTTACGTCTTGTAGTTACAACAGGGAAGAGCAGCCATTCTCATAATGCATTTGCAATTTTTTTTCCTGGGGGGTGGGGAGGACATGCTTTTATAACTACTTAGCTTGACACTTCTTTAAGGTAAAAATTTCTACACTTTTCATTTTGACTCTATCTTCTGTCTCCTCAAAGAGTCATAGTAACGACTTAGACAGTGAAGTATCTGCCAAAAAAATAAGAATTCCTGTCTGCAGCTCTGTTATTTACATCTGTGTCTTCTAGTGGGCTTAGGAGAAACGTTCCACAGAAACCCATTACTGTATTTTTATTATTTTGTTTGTTGCTTTGCATGGTGTCTTAGCTTTTGAGCAACTGCTGTGGATGAGAAGTGATAAAAGCCCTACCTATTCTCTCTTCTGCCTCTTCCTGTGTGAATGCATGCAAGGAAAGTGTATAACTGGCAGACACAGTAATGTCTCTTTTCTTTGCAACATGCCAAGTCTAAAATCAAACAAAAGTGCACAGGAATGGCGCAAGATAAGATTTTTGTTTTAATCTATCTCACTGTGTTAGTATTTATAAAAAAATGTAACAAAAATTATTGCAAAACAAGGCAAAGAAGTAGTAAACTGAGTGTTGTTAATGGTCTGAAGTACACTTTCTATTTTTTCCTTATAGGCTGGTCCTTTTGAGGTTTTATAACATATATTCACTGAGCACACATGTTACCTTCGAGTCTCTCTTTGATGATAGTGGAATCCTTCATATTAGATCACTCAAGGTTTCAAATCTGTAGTTACCTATGGAGGCTGGTACAATTCATTTCATACATTTATTGACCATTAGCATGTGCATGAAGCAGTTTCTTGCTGCTTGTACATCTGCAATGAATATTAAACCATCTCATCTACTCGTGATACTATAATGGATCCTGTGGTAACAGACTGTTTGCATAGGAAGCAGATGTTGGTGTTTACCTAGATGTAATTTACGATAATGAGTGGTGGTGAGTAGAAGTTTTACCCTGCCAACACAATTTTATGTTAAGCTTCTGCAAGATACTTTGCATGCCATTATGGCATTTCAGGCCAATATTGTTCACTGAAGAGATGTATATGTATATCTCTATATATATTTTCAGTGAATAATTGCTAATCTATACTAGGAAATTAAATTATGCATATAAGGAATATATTTATTTAAAGATTGATTTACTAAATCTCTTGAATGTGATGTCCTTTCAAAATTGTGGGTAGACTTCAACCAAAGAAGAAAATAGCACATAGTTGAGGTCATAAATGGACTTCTCAGAAGTAAGCACAGTAGGAATCATTCAGAGACAGTGTCAGTGGCTAGAAACTGAAATCAGTACAGGTGAAGTTGAAATGAGACACATTTATTTCAGTAAAGAAGAGTGCCATACACTACAGTGGATTACAAAAGGATGAAAAAGAAAAGAAAAGCCATCTACATCTATTCCAATGTGAGCAGATGTTACTGGTATGTGTGGTCTGATCACTTACAAAAAAATGGTCTTAAATTTTCCTTTTCAAGGTCCCTTAGAACAATTTTGGATGCCAGATGCATTTGTAAACGTATCCATCTCTATTTATATCTATATCTTTTTCTTTTGGGAAGGCAACATCTTTCCAGTCTTTAAAGTCTCCCTTTATGGGCACTTTTTAATTCACTTTCTTTTTTTTTTTACTGATTTCGTCCTGCTGCTTCTCTTCTGTATCCTGAAAACGCCTTTCCCTCCTTGACATTTAGACTCTTCAGATATTTATAGATAGTTACCATGTCCCTCTTTAGACATTTCTTAGACAAACTATGCATATTTAGCACTTGCAATCAATCCTTATGCATCAATCACTCCAGAAGTCTAATCATTTTTGCAGCTTTCTTATGATCTTCCTCCAATATGTGAATATCTTTCTTATTATAAGATGACTAAAATTAAATACAATGGGTCATGTCTCCATCTCATGTAAATCAGCGTAGATCTGCTGAAGACTGTGTCAATTCATGTTAGCTGAAGCTAAAGAGCAAAATTTCCAGTGCAAAGATATCAAAACTGTATATATTTTGTGTAGGGAGTCTGAATCTACACAAAGCTTCCTATTTATTTTTTTTTTTTGTATAGTAGAGCCCCTGAGAATTGATTTCTACCAGCTAGTCCTATTTTTGAATGATGAATTTCCAGTTTGCTTGAGTAAAACCTCAAAATATTTTTTTAGCCTCATATTTTTTATTATTGTTTTGAGGAGCTTCTTCAGCCTCCCTGAGACACTTCCATCCCTGAGACACTTCCATTTCCATGTGTCCCAGCCTTCTAGCTGGAGGTGTCTGCGTGCAGATCGTGGCCTCAAAGACCTCATGCAAGTTTTAGAGTGGCTGCGAAAAGGATTGCTTTAGCCTAGGTGATAATGAGCAGCAATGGCTGACACCCTCCAAAAGCATATCTACTGTGTGGAAAGAAAGCTTATAATCCTCCTTGCAGTAGCTGATCTACCTTTGGAGTCTTCCACCCTCTTTGTCACTCTACTGGCCCCATCAAGCAATCTGTCTGTCAGCTTTTTATGCCACTGTAATCCAACAAAGTTCATGCAAACTCATAATAGAGAAAAATATGCTTATTTTGTAAAACAGTTTTTCAAACAAGTTAAGGCTAAAGGGTGAAAGTAGCAGCTTTAATTAGGCTTCTGATAACTCTAGGCCCCTTACTCCTATATTGTCAATGGAGATGAACAGAGATTTTCAGAGGATTAATATGGCGTTTAGCAGAACAAATTAGTATTTAAAAATAAATAAAAATTAAATACATATAAAACTTACAAAATAGGCTATCTCTGCTAGGTTCAAAATGTTAGAAATTTACGTTAGAAATACTGTAAGAGAAACAGTGCTGTAATAATTAATTTTTACAGGATTAATCTCATATTATATCAGAAATACACAAGCACATGATTACTACTGGAGAAGAGAAGGCTGCATGGTGATCTCATCTGAAGGGGGCCTACGAGGATACTAGAATGGGTCTCCTCATCAAGGACTGTAGTGATAGGACAAGCGGGAATGGGTTCAGACTTAAACAGGGGAAGTTCAGGTTAGATATAAGGAAGAAGCTCTTTACTGTGAGAGTGGTGAGGCACTGGAATAGGTTACCTAAAGAAGTGGTAAGTGCTCCACCCCTGACAGTGTTCAAGGCCAGGCTGGACAAAGTCTTGGGCTGCATGGTCTAGAGTGAGACATCCCAGCCCGTGGCAGGGGGGTTGGAACTAGATGATCTTAAGGTCCTTTCCAACCCTAAGTCTTCTATGATTCTATGATTCTACTAGAACACTGTTTAACTATGTTGCTATGGTCAGTTCTGTCCTGAATTGACATTATTTGGGAAAGCGGCAGAGGTAAAGTCTTCTGAGTTGCTGTTAAGTTTTCCATTGTATTAAGTAGATACATGGTTTTGGTTTGTTTTTTTTTTTGGTTGTCACTGATGTCTAATACAAGCTGTCATACTTTAGAGAAATATACTTTATTGCAAATATATTGTGGCTGAAGTTTCAAACCAAGACAGCATCTTCCCCTGGGAAAATTTTGTTCATACCATGAAAAATATTTGCTTGAAAAAGTTCAGAAGCCAGGCAAATTTTTAATGGATAATCATAAAGAAAGTTTATTGACCACTTTCCTATTTTGTAAACTATATTACATATTCTCCCTCCCCCTCCATTGTTTTCCAATTTATACATTTTTCTTTGGCCTTTTCATTTTAAATGAGTGTTTTCTGCTTGATTTCCTTCAGAACTGTTTAGTAAGACTTCTATGACTTCAAATTCCACAGGGAAGAGTAAACCAAACGCCATCTGAGCTGTAAGCCATATGTCAAAACAACTTTGCGTTCAATAGCAAGGGAGAAACATAATAGCATGGAAGTCACAGATAATAGCATTTGTTCAAATAATTATGATCACAAAATTGGGATAAGGGAGATTCTTTTTTTATTTTAAAAATATATATGCAGGGAGGAAAATCAAAGCTTTCATGAGATGCTGTGTATATTAACTTTGTGTTTCACTACAGAAAGGAATGGGGAAAGACATTTGGAAATTTCTTTGAAATTTCCTTCTGCACTGATCAAGATATGACCCTGCTTAAAATAGATTAGACTTTCAGATACCATACTGGCCAAAGAGGTAGAATGACAACCAATTGTAAATTACATGACAACAGGAAATTGGCATAAAAACACGAAGGAATTAAGTAATCTGCTGTGTTTGTCAATACAGGGTTGTTCCCTCAAGGCACTCTTGCTTGTTGTGCAGGGTACTTCCCTACTTCTCAGGATGAAATTCCTTTCGCCAACTATAAGGATTCATACCGCACTCTCACTGTTGCTTACAG
Organism: Coracopsis vasa; assembly: GCA_026283785.1. NCBI lineage: Eukaryota > Metazoa > Chordata > Aves > Psittaciformes > Psittacidae > Coracopsis > Coracopsis vasa. The sequence goes on along the minus strand of JANHGB010058564.1, from coordinate 15,279 downwards.
TCAGAACTGTATTTCTGACCTCTTAAATTTTGGTCCCTTGTTTTGCAAGCAGTGTAGTGAAGGGTGTAGAAAATATCGATTTATGAAGTATGGTAAACTACCAGGGTGATACTGAGTTGCCTTCTCTCTCTTTTCCTTGAAGGTTCAGGTCTGCATTGTCAGAGCATTTACTGTGAATGATTTTAGAAAAACAGAGGCTGTTCCATCCGCTGATGGCAAACTAGTAGCTGCGTGTACCTGTTTTACATCAATGGTTTCAGTTCCTTGTCACTGTAGACAAAATAGAGGTTTTCTGTTCTAAGGATGAAAGAACGAAATGAAGCTGATCTTCTGTTCCCATCAGAATTTGCTGGGAAGGTAGAGAAACCAAAGTGGTGAAAAATGGTGAAAATATTTGAGCAGTCTACTGCCATTTCCAGATGCCTCTTTCCCATGCTTAGATCTGCCACTATTTTCTAGTCTATCTTAGTATGTATTTTAATCTGTTTGGCCCATACACACAATTCATAGTGCATCTACAGGGTCTGGGTATTAAGTAATGTCCATCCCTGGCCTGAAAAAAGCATGCAGAACCTGCCTGTGAAGACTGCAGAGACTCAATTATTGACTGATAATAAAATGGTAAATGAAATACAAAATACTGCTTGTGGGGAAAAACAACCATATCTATACTTATACAAAGATGATTGTTAAATTAGTTAAGGCTATTTAGCAAAGGGATTGCATAATAGCTATGATCATTCTGCAAAGAGAGCTTAATGCCTGGTAAGCCTCGTAAGGCAAAATCTAATAATAGAAGTTGTTAGGGAAGGAAGGTAGAATGAAACAGACATTAAGGCAGCATGTAAATCATTAGGACACATATTTTTTAGTAATATAGTGCACAGACCTTCTGAATGTAACAGTTTCTATGTTTAGAAATGATCTGCACGTTTCTAAAGTGGGGAGACCAAGCGTGTTTAGCAGCAATGTGGTCTCCGACATGTGCCTTATCAATGTGTTTCCACTGCAACCTCTGCCTTACAGGTATACATAGGGAACTGACCATCCACCTTATTTGATCCTTGGCTTGGGCAGACATTGTTCTGAAATATGTCAGTAACATAGATGTATTTCTTGTGAAACACCAGTCATCAGATGGAAACTGAAATTTGTCGTTCAGCTGAGCTTTTGGTTGTAGGTCAGGAAAAATATTCTTCAGAATACAAGCTATGAAAAGCAGAAAACTATCAGGATTTATATATATACCTCACTAACATTCACAAACAACTCTCAGTTTAAAATTATTTGTCTTATTTTAAATTCTATCACAAGTTTAGGAGCTTTTCAATTTACCAATTACAATGACAAATTTTCAGTAACCAGACCAAAGATTATTCTATTCTTTTAAATTAATTAATTTTCTAATTTATCTGATCAGGAGCTTCAGTGCTGCATTTCTGCCAAGATTTGTCATTGGGGTGTGAGTCCAGAGATGTGATTGACTATGAAATTGTTTCCTTCATATACAACAGTGGTTTTTTCTTAATCTTTAGAGGACTAGATGAGCACTAAGGAACTACTCTGTTAAAGCCAGTATACTCTGGTCCTTTTGAAAATCAAGACAAGACTGCGGAATAGACTCCTATCTGAGAATTATCTTTCTATTCTTATTATAATTTCAGTGAAACGAACTCCTGGATTAAGGCTTCAGAAGATTCTTCCTCTGTGCTGTCTTTGTTTTGGTGAGTTTTTTTAGTCAGTAAATAGTACTGATACTCATCACTACAGATAGTGGACATTCTGTCAAAACACAGGAAGCGACAATTTATTTTTCTTTCAAAATTGTATTTAGGTAGAAAATAATATAATTTCTAACTAATATTACTTTTTTTTTTGCAAGCCAGATATCATTAGAATATCTTTTCAGAGATTTTGGGTTGTTTGAAGTGGACATTGTGGACAAATACCCAATCTCTCTATTTTCCTCTTTTTTAGCCATTGGGAATGGGGACTTTTAAAAAAAGAAGGAAGTAACATCTTACTTTTTAAAAATAATTTGTTTCATGTTGGTAAGCAGCACTTTCTCTTTTGCATGTTTTTTTCACTTCAAAGCATGACCATGCTACTTCATCTTCAAAGAGTGATTTTAGCACTCTACTGTTTTAACACAGTTAAGCGGAAAGGCTGTCAAGGGATGTGAGGAAGTCGTTTCTTGTACCTTTAATGCTGTAAATTATCCACCAGGGAAATCATAAAAGATTTTTCTGTTTTCTCAGAAAAGTGTCCATGAGTAAAATTCCAATTTACTGACTAGTTCACTGATTAGCTTTTCACAACTCTGTCCTGTGTGAGGCAAGAAAACAAAGATCAGGCTTTTGTTGATATTAATGAGCATTACACCTTTATCATCATCCCATTGGTTACATCTCCCAGATTTGCTATGAGGGAAGCTTCACAACTGCCAAGCTTATCTTCAGGAACCAGTGCTGTGGTGCTATGTAACTGTGCAAGGCTGAAGCTAATCTGCTGTTTAACTCTATTCCTAAGGGGATCTTGAGCACTTCAGCAGCTTAGCTCCAGCTCTGGGGCTCAGATGCTTCATGGGTCACGAGTTGCTGCATATCTGAATTATCACTTCCCCTCTAGTTCCTCAAAGCTCCTCTTGGAACTCCATCACACAAGAGTCTTCACCAGCAGACTCCTCTGTGGCCCAGGTTACAGTGAAAAATATCTTTCCAGGAATCATCTAGCTCTTCCTTAGAAAATAAATACAAAGCTAAATAAAACCCTGTTTAGAGGAAGCTTTGAGAGGACGCTGTGTTGGAGCTGCACTACACAATTCTCAACACACTGTGGAGTTGAATTAATAATGTAAGGCTCCTTTAAGCAATATAACCTCCTTATTTTTTGAGAGAATTCCAAGAACTGAAGGAGCAGATTGATTTATTTTTAACCTGCATTTGATAAGGCATTGTATGCTAATGCCTACCTTCCATCCTGAACCTGGTTTAGTATTTGCTTTCATTTCAAGAGTCAAAGCCTCCAAAGAAAACCCTCGAGTCAACCCTTTATGGGACTTCTGTGGGCTGTTACTGGTACTGGAGCCTTCACACCACCATATTTTTCTATGTCATGAAATTGGTCTTATGTTTAGTTTCCCTTAAATACTGCCTATTCTTAAACCCAGTGTTCAGTACAGAAACAGAAAGTGCTTTATTGTTGCTAAAATAAAGGTCCTAGCATAAGTGGCCTTTTACGAAACTCATATTTTATTGCCATGAGCACTGTTTGACCATAACAAAACTGTCATGTAAGCCCTTCTGCTCATAAATTTTATTTTTCCGTCACCATGGTCATCATGCTCAAGTAAATAAATATGTTGGACTTATTTTCTAATTCAGGAAGTAGGAACAGATTTATAGCTTTGCATGTTCAAAAGGCTTTTGTGCATTGTAATGATAATATAAGTATTTTTGTATCCAGCTGCAAAATACATTCTAAAATTCTAACCAGAATTCCACTGGTTGAGCCTTAATGCTAAGGCATTAAGGCAAAGCTAAAATTTTATTGAGTGGTCTCACAGATTTCTTCTACAGATATAAGCAGAAGTTATTTCAACATTTAGAAAGAGCAATGTGTACTAAAGCTTGGAAGTGTTGGGTGTGCTATGGCTGTTACTTCAACACATTTTCTGATTAATTCATTAATGCATCAGCCCTGAAAAATGAAATGACACTTCACTGCAGTAGCCTGAGAAAATCCTGATAATACTTTAATTTACCATATTTTCAGCTAAACTGCTGGAGGTTTTCAGCAAAACATTTTCCCTGATGGAGTTATCTTCAGAAAAAGCCACACTAAGTCTGCCTCATAGCACATGTCATGCACTACAAAATTCAATATTTTGGTCAATAACTTGCCAGCAACATGAAATTGTATGATCTTACATACCAGGTCAGACTGAATCCAGTCTCCTGTGTGAAACTATCCTGCACAAGATGTGAGAGGAAAGTTTATACAAAGAAAGTGCAGTGACACTTCCTCCAGCTTCTAGTACTCAACAGTTTAAACAGTTTTACAGTCAAGTAAATGATTTTCATATTATTGCTTAAAAATAGCCAACATATTAAGAGTGATGAAAATAATAGAGTGATTTTTTTTTTATATATATATAAGTGGTGAGTCCTCACGTGGTGTGTTTTGTCCTGAGTCACAGTAGTGTCCTACTTACCAGTGGGCTTTTTTTTCAGGTGGCTTTATGCAATATTCGCATTCTTCATATCAAAAGATAAGACTGTTTAATTTGCACCAATCCAATGAGCACCTAGAATTGTTTTGCTATGAACCCAAATAAAGTCCCATGAGCCATGCCACAAAAAAAGCAGCTGAGAATAAGTTTCATCTACCTCCATTCTATGTACCTGCCTCTGTGGATGAGATCATTATCCCAGCATACTGCAGTGACAGTGTGCTGTCACTCTGGAGATTCTCAAGTAAGAGTGAAATCCCTCAGGAGAAATATAATAGTGACCATAACACCAATGTTTTTGGCAGTTTCTCAGATTCAGTTACATCAGCCTGCTGTGTGCAAGGCAAGTGATGTGGTTCAGTGTCACTGGAGAGCCATAGAACATAACAATGGTTTCTGAAAAGTCCCACTGGGCTAGCTGTTAGTTCCCTAGCAAAATAACACTACTATTCAAGAGCACCTAAGGGTCTCTTGTATTAAAATGCCAAAAGAGAAAACAAAGAAGTTAAATACTTTCATTCTGCAGTTTTTAGTGTTTGTATAGGTCTAACAGAAGATATCTGTACTGAAAGAAAAAGGTGAAGAATTTAATGACATTGTGAAAATAGGCAAAATAGAGGATTGTGGCAAGCACTGAGCCAGAGGCTGTAATCAATTAGCTGATTGCTTAACTTCAGTCCCTACATTATATCTGCCAGCAGTGGTGAAAGCTGTACAGCTAAAAATACCCCATCACAAGACCACAAGTCTATGGAACTCTATTCAAAAATACTTTAAAAGGAAAGGATCTGCTGTAGTATAGATTCCACCACCTTGATAATCAGTAGCCTTTCAGGGGTATCCACTTGATAAATAGAAGATCCTTGGAACAGAGGGATGTCAGTGCAATTGTCTGACATAATAAAGCTCAAACTAGGTTCCAGTATTTTAATAAGAAATCATTAGATTGAACTGCTTCAGGTGAAATCTTTCTCCATTGAAGTCAGCAGCAGAATTCCCTCTGACTTCAGACAGCCAAAAATAAAGCCTCTGCAAGACAGTTACTAAGCTGCAGTAATGGTTAAAAGTAAGGAATTTTTTTTATTAAATGCAAATCCATATCTATATATACAGCAAACTGGAAAATCTTAGAATGCCACAATGAGCAGCACTTGGGAGGAGTCTTTTTCTGAGTGACTTGATTTGAGGCTAGTGAGGCATTTTAACTATATGTACTTCTGTTGGAAAAAGATATCAACTGCTCACAAAGCCCTTGCAATGAACTAGTGATAGATCTGCAGATGATGAAGAACTGAACTAAAAGAGAGACTTCTTTCCTTGTGTATTCTGACTAGGTAGGAGCTGGTCAAGAATGTTCTGGTTAAAGGCAGTAGTGAGTGAGAAAAGCCATGCAATAGAAGAGTTCATGAATTGTATGATAGGAAAAGTGAAGAAAAGTAAAGTAAAAGTATCAGGTTTTGGAAAGGTAGGCCTCAGTAAACTCAGAATAATCTTGTTAGACAGGAGTTTCTTAAGAGAGTAATATCAAGGGCATAAATGCAAACTATCCCAGAACAGGAAGTATAAGAATTGATAAATTATGAGCAATAGTGCTAAATTTGAGCTTTGCAGGCAGCATCCGAAAAGGTGAAGCTAGGTCACCTTCTAAGGGTAAGAAAGTGTTGCATAAATGCCACAGAATCAAAAATTACCAAGGCACACAATAGATTTCAATCTCAAAGGCCATTGCAATAATAAAAAATCATTCTTTCATCACGGAAAAAAATAGGACAAAGACTAACTAAGTAGCAGTTCCAAAAAAAAAGAGGAAAAGCGATCAAAAGCTCGTATTGACACATACGGTTTTTAATACTTTTTCTACACCGCTCTTGTTTAAAATGGTGAGAGGCAGCTCAATATTTCAGTAATAAGTAACAGTGAGGAAAAATTAAGACCAAGGCTTTAATTAGGAAGGAACAGGTTAAATACTTATTGGACGTTTTCAAGTAGCTGTGGTGCTGTGATAGTTGAAGAATTAGTTGATGAAATATCAGCCATGATAGAAGTCACTCTGAAAAGTCAAGTATGCAGGGTGACTATCAGGAATAAAAGTGCTAGCAATCTTTGAATGGAATGCGAAAGAATATTAAGAAATTAGATGAATGTCAGTTCCTGGAAAAAAAACCCACCTTAGAACAATCAAACTATTTGTAACCATCTAAAAGAAAACAAGGAAATCAGTAACTGACAACATGGATTTGTCAAGACAAAATTTTATCAGAATAATCTAATTTCCTTCTGTGAAACAGCAACTGTGGAAAGAAAAGGAGCAGCAGATGTCACACATAGCTTTTAACACTGCCTCATGATATTCTCATAATTAAACTGAACCAGTCTATTTCCAGCAAAATTATAGAAAGTGGGCACAAAAAGGCTTTCATCTTTTTACTGATAAAACACCATTAGTTCACTGTCAAATTGGAAAGATTTATTGCAAGTGCTTTACAATTCCAGCTGTTTTATTTTCTTTCATGACCATTTCCTTCATGACCAGGAAGAAGTAACTGACAAAGTGCTTACTAAACCTGCAGGCAGAATCATAGGATTCAGCAAATTGGTTGAGCTTAGCCAGATCTGTGACTTTTGACCCTTTTTGCTTCTATTCATATGTGTAACTGGTATTCAAACCAATATTTCCATATGCATATTAAGCATATAAATAAATATTTTCACACTTTGATTGTATTAAATGCACAGGGGTCACATATTATAAATTGTACTTCTGTTAAAATTTCTGCGTAAAACTTGTCATTATACATTAATAAAATACTTCTGAAAAGCTCTAATAATATGAGTATTTTTGAAAGGTACTGAAAAGATTGACATTTCAGTGGGTTTTGGTAATCAGCAGTGTTATTCCCCAAAATATTTTATAAATAATTTATTTTTAATATTCTCTATTCCATACTATCTTGCTAGACCTGTGGATAACATCGTATATTTCTTTTCCTGACTGAGCAAACACAAATCTTTAGAATAAAATTATATTCTTTAGAATAATGTTTCCCACTTTGATTAGTAGCATTCATAATTTCAAAAGTTATTTTTCAGTGGTATCTCCATTATCTACTTAACAGTAACTGCTCCTATAAATATTTTTCAAATTGCACGGAAGGAGATAAAACATGCAAGAATGCCAGGGGAAAAAAATATTTTTGAAAGGAAGTTTCATTTTTGGAAATCAATTAGCATTTTATTTTTGTATATTTTTCTACTTTGTATCTTGCTATGTTTGCATTGCCTGCCAATAGGTGGCACTAATAATTTCTACATTGACTCAGTGGTTGTTCTATTGTCTTTCAACGGCGATGGAGTTATATTCTAATATGTCTCACAATTTTATTATCTTTGTTTGGTTTTGACTTAAACTTTATGTTTAACAAAGAAAAAAAAGGATTTTTGTAAAAAAAATAGGGGTATATATTACAAATATTACATTTATGATCACAGCACAGAGAGATATGTTAATAAACTCTTAAACAGGCATTGATTTTATTTGGAGGTTCAAATAGTAACATGCAAGAATTAACAAAGGCTAAAAATTGCTGATCCACAGCATATAAATGGTACCTTTAACATCTGAAATTAAATTGAAAGAGTCAATTCCTTCAATACAATATTCATATTTCTCAGTTTAACTTCATTTACTTCTTAGGAAAATATTTCAAATGCTGTTTTTAGAAAGATGAAGTAAAAAGCATTTCTTCACAGTTCAATCTGAATCTTGTGGTTATGATTTACCTGGCCACATGGATCAATGATCAGTGCTTGGTTTTGGGGCACCTGTGATTATCTGTCCTTTACCTGTAAGCTTAAATTTCTTTATTACCCTCTGTTTCAGCCCATGGTGGCACTATCATTTTGTAATAACTGAAAGGATAAGGCAAAGAAGAGCTGGTCAGCTGAGTTTTCCATGCATATGAAGAGTCAAGTTTCTTTTTAGCTCACCAGAGAAAAAGGTATACGTACAGTTTTCAAAACCAGCATATAGTAGGTGCTACCACCCAAGGATATTCTCTTCCCCTACAGCTGAGTAAAACCCAGGATATGACACACTGCCAAGGACATGTCAAGTTCTGCTGAGTTCTCATGTGAGCCAGCCTGTGCAGAGGTGCTGCACAAGGTCGTTTACTGAGGTTTGCACTGTGTTGCAGGTCCAAAATATACCCTGATGTGTGAGCAGATACTGCAGAATCAGGCGCCATTCCAAAGCAGATCTGTTTTCTGAAGTCAAAAAGCTTAAGCCAGTTATTTTAATAACAGAAATTTCAGATCTCAAAATTCATTTCTCAAAAACTTTCGATGAGTTAATTTTTGTCATTAACACTGTACACTTAAAATCTGCTTTTTGGGAGGTTCTACCCCCACTGGCTGCATTTTCATATATCACTGCAGAACTGGCTCTGGTGAGCATGCAGCGGTGAGAATACAATGTGATATAGAGTTGAAACTAATATGCACATAAGAGGACTGCATTATCAGGAATATTTGGCAATTAAAAGCAGCTTAGTACCTTCCCAAGGATTACAGGAATATGGATGTTTCTACCATATTTTCCTGTGAGATGATTGTATGCTCTGATATTTCTGTTGGGAAAGAAAGGTGGCAGCGATAAAGTTAGCACACAAACACCATATGTGAAAACCAGAAAGACCCTCTAGGTGCTGTGAGAGTGCTAGATGCTTATCGCATCATGTATGAGGAGGAATTGAAAAAACGCAGGATGGAGGAAGGAGAGACAGAAATACATATAGACAAAAAAAAAAAACACACATCATAAATCTGGCAAATTAATATGAATTAAAAAATACTGTGCAGACCATCTGGGATGTTACCACAATACAAATCATGGGCATTTTCTACATCATACATACAAAATGAATTATTGTCAGCCCCAGTAAATTCTGTCTGTATGCCTTCTGACAACTATTATTTGCAAGTAAGGTTTTGAATATCCAGGGATTCTTCTTAAAATTAATATAATGCATCAGCCTAAGGCACTATCCAGGCATATGTAAAAACTAAATCTGTCCTGAAGACACAGTTTAAATCGAAGTCTTCCTTCATTATTGGTAATAAGGTTGCACTCAAGGGGGGAATATGTTCTGAGTCAAGAGAATTTTGCTGGAACTCTGTAAAACACATCTATAGCCTACAGAAATGAGTAATGAATAAAAACTCTTTCAGCTTATGCTACTTGCTGGTACCAATCTTAAGGTCAGTTCCCTGGTGGCCTCTGACTGTGCCAAAAAAGCATAAAATTTGTTTTCTTCCCTACCACACCTTGCTGCCACATACACGCCAATAGGCAATGCCTGTGTTTGCATGGGAATACAAAAGCAGGATCATATCAGGCCCTAAGGTGAAAAATTGATAGTCCTGGCCATGAGTTTCTATCATTTCACCCAACTACAATGACTCCAGCTCTACTGGAGACAGCTCTTCTCTTCCCAGGGTCACGCACCTTTCCTCCTGTGGTCCGCAATGCCAGTAAAGAGCATCATACCACAAGGTCGCCTCTGGTGTTGGTTACAAAGTCTACAGTGGAGAGGGTCATTGAGGAGGATCCTCTCTGTTAAACATGCACTTATTCCCAGGATCTTGACAGTTCTCCCATCTTTCTTCTTTTATTTGCTCCCTCCACCCTGCTGATTTGTACTTTTTGTAAAGACCTCTCAGACTGCAGTTTGATTGTTCCTTTGGAGAAAAAAGCCTGTGGAAGGAAAACTACTTTCGGCTCTCTCTAGCAGACAGTAACAAAGACCATTGAGCTCCAGAGACTTTATTTACTGATAGAAGAAGGCATCCATCTTACTTCCCTTTAACATGCTTGTATTTCACTTGCATTTTTTGTTTGGGGCATTTAATATCTATGCTATTAACTGTGGATCACAATATTATATTGTTTTATCCCTGCCGTACCTTGATGAATCAGAAAATGTCACTGAACTTACTTTATAGGCAAAACATTAAGCACCAATACTTTATGAGCTCAGACTTATCAAAAAATCATTCATTATAAATGTGTAATTATCTATAGCCATATGGAAAGTTCATGGCAAATGCAAGATAACTCAGATATCTTTGGCTTTTCCTTGAAAGGTTCTGTGATACAATTCAAAAGAAATTAAATGTTACCTTTTTTATCATATACTAAGTAAATTCAAATAACTAACCAATGCAATTGATATATTTGTGGTAACCTCTCACCCTGAGTTTTCACTAATTGTCCCAAATACACAGCAGAGTATGCAACAACTAAACAGGAAAATTACATCTGATTATTTATTTTTTTTTTAAACCCTAGGCTAACTGATGGAATGTCCATCATCTGCAGCATTATTGTAAGTGCTGTTTGATGCGATATAACACCTTTCATGCTTAAGCATCCCAGAGAGTGTTTAACAAAGAAATGAGACCACCATCTCCTGCAGTGTAGTGCAACATGATGTGCAGGGTTGAAAGGGCGAAGAAGAAAGCATGTTTCAAGAGGACAGCATGAGAAAAAGAAGAATACATTATCTATTATTTTTACTTTGAAATCTTGTGTCTCAGAATCATAATGTGCAACAAATTGCATATAAACTCAACTACTAGTGTTGATATAAGAGAACCTGTTCTGCCAACAAGGGAGTAAATATCAGTATAAGTATATTCATGCATACAAAAAGTTATATGTAGGAAGTGGGTGTTTAGAACAAATCTAATGTTGTTATAGGTTGTGGCAGTATTACTTGACATGTTTTGGAATGCATAGTCAAGATGAATTAGATCCCACCTTTATTCACAGAGTGATGCTGTGGCAAACAACAAGAAAAAAAGTTTTGCTCTGTTACAGGCTGTGGCCTATTGCCTGTGCCTCAAGGATTCGCAAATGAATGACCAAAGCATAAATCAATATGTAATGTCAAAGGTAAACTGACACTCTGGACAATACAATTAGAATAGGATTGTTTATTATTGATCGCAAACACCACAACAGAAACCAGTCCCATTGCTTTAGGATTCTCCATCTTGAGTAACCCTCTGCACGATAGTCTCAGTACACACCTGTGCCATGCCTGCATCTGTTGCTAGTCAGCTTTCTGTTTTCCAAAGTATAAGTTTGGAACTAACACTTTACAATCCTCATTGTGTTTAATGCAACAATATTTGGATATGGAAAGTGGCAGTCATTCTGACCCTGAGGCAAGAGGATAAAGAGTGTGATTCCAGAAAGGACTTGGCTATTGTGATGCTCGGGACAATAAAGCACACAATAAGCAACAGCATAACCTAAAGTTTAAACACTGGTTTTTAGATTAAAAAAAAAATTAAAAAAAAATAACAACCAAACCAAACCAAACCAAACTAAAACAAAACAAAAACCTAATCCAGGGAAAATTTGGGGACACACCTCTCTGTACAAATGAGAAGACTTTGGTTTTTGAAAATGGGAGGGATTCAAAACTGTGCTATAATCATTAAGTGAGAATAGAAGTGCCAGAAGTTGGAGCTGACCTGAAATTCTGTCCTTCTTGAGAAATCCTAGAATTTGTTTCAGAGATAAAGCCATGCAGCATGGTTAATGGCTCATACAGAGATTTTTTTGCTTTGCAGAAATTCACACAGGATAAATTAAACTCCAAAAGACTGTAGTTAATTATGAGTTTTGCTGCTTGGCAAAAATGTCTTATTTATCAGTACATCCTTGCTAAGAAAAATCATTGGTAACCAGGGGTATGATTTCTTGTTTACTTGAAATGTGAATGTTGGGAGCCAGAAATTGTTTCGGTACTGGGAATTTTGTTAAGCCAGCTCCATATTGAAGTTTTAATAATAGTGTAACCATAGTAATCGCATAGCAACTGCTAATGTGAACATAACACATATAATGATAGATTTGCATAGCCTGTAGAATTTAGGTGCTGAGGGTGGGATTCATCTCATCTAAATTTAGAGGTCTAAAATGTGCATGTCTGACTCCTAGTTGGTCATCCTTAGACTCTTCAGAAGAAGGAAGCAAGTACTCCTACCTGTGCAACCTGTTTTAAATTTCTGCTTTAGAATAGTGTGAACTGTACTCCAAAAGTCCACCTTCTCTTTCCACTGAAAGAATTGAGAGTTTATAGTTCTTCCTAGTTCTACCTCAAATATTTAGCTCAGATAAAGATATACATACAATAGGCATTTACTTTTGGTCAAATGAAACCTATCCTCATTGCCTTGTCAAATATTACTAGGAGATGCTTTTGGAAAAAAAAAAAATGGAAAACCAAAAGCAATAAATATTTAAGACCTAATTCCATGGAACATTCCTTAAGACAATATTTATAGTTACCATGCTGTCAGTCACCTGGCAAAGTAAGGTTGTGAGAAAGGAAGTGAGAGCAGAACATTCACTGGGACCATAGCTCTAATAAATCTGATGTTTTTCTTAACTAGTGTTACAGACTCAATTGTCACAGAATCTGAAGCTGTAGTGATAAATTTAGACTGGCTTGGTTAGCAAGGAACGTCACAAAAGTGTTCATTTTTGTTCAAAAAAATCTTAATCTAATGCCAATCATGAAATGTCTTTGCAAAGGTGGATTTGGGAAAATTCCCTCCTTTTACCACATACCAAAATCATGTACAAGGTTACAAAAGAAAAGACAACATTTTTTTTCCTAAAACAGTCATAAGGGTATGGATGATACTACCTTCTCCAGGACAGCTTGATGGAAATTTTTGTTCTAATTGCTGTAATTGTAATATTAGTTGCAGTATCTTTTCCTTTCTAACCTAATAATTTTGATTGCGAAAATGAAGTTCTAGACAGAATGTACAAACTCTGTATGTCAGAAACAAGAACAAGTGGCAGTGGTTTATTGATGTTATTATTTTTCCTTTTAATACCAAACTTATTTCAACAAATTTTCAATAACATATCCTAAAATTCTGTTAGATGTAAGCAACTGCACAGTTGTTATCAAAGCCTTGATTTGGACTGGGTCACCCAGATGTGATTAGCTAAGTGATTTAGCCTAGTCTGGGAATAGTCTCTGTGTATTTATTTTTTTCTTTCATGATGAATTCTTGAGTTGAACTTCCCACCAAAAAGTAAATTACATCAGAGAATTTTTTACATCTGATATCAGATTACTATCAGCGAGTTGACAGATGAATATGACAAAAGTAACTCATAGATGACACTGCATTTTGCCAATAATAATGATGATACTCTTCAGTAACTTCAGCAACTGCAGGGCTGTCATACCCACAGCTCTCAAACAGTAGCATTATCCTGTCCTACATTACAAGATGCTAAGAAGGCACTTTACAAATTCTTGTTGAAGCTGGACTGCTGTAAAACTGGTAATGCATCAGCTATAAGATCAGAGAGAAAGACTCTGACTAAAGAGGGCCCCTTAGCTGCAAGAGACCTTTCTTCTATTTTGGTTCTGGTTTCAGGATTATTTCTGGTTCTATCCAAGGACAATTTTTATATCATCCAAGCAGAGACCAGTACCTCAAGTCATCCCTTTGTTAGATCACACAGAATAAATCAGCGGAATACCACATTTTCCTTTGATTCTATTACATGTCAAAAGGGAAGGCTTGTACTACGAATCTATCACTTGTACTGAAGAAAGATTATGGAATTCCAGCTGATTATCAGTGAGGACATTGCACTGATAAACCAGGTATCTATAATCTGCATTGTTCTGGACCATCATACAACCAAAGGGGACCACATGAAAAGAGTGTAAAATGTCCCTTACTAATGTGAAACCTCTGTAAATTTACTCATACTGATTATTCAAAGACCAACTGAACTAATGGAGTTAAAAATCTCATTGTGGAATTAATTTCCACTAGTATTTGAATAATTTTCACAGATATTACCTCCAATTTTTCATTTTGTAAAGAGTAAAACCACAGACACCATTCTAGCATGGCCTTGGCATTGACAAGAGATGATTTTTTTTCTGTGACTCACCTGCCTAATGTTTTCAAGGTACTTATTTTGCTGATTTTGTCGCTGCTGCACCACTGACAGCTATTACTTTGATTATCAACTATGATTTTAGCTTTTTTTTTCAGAGTAAATGTCATCTAGGTTACTCTATTCCATAAACATGGCCCACATTCTTTATTCCAAAATGTATGGCTTTGTTTAGGCTGTATTAATTTTTTTTACTGTTCTTAATGTAACTGAGGGAAGGAAACTTGCATTCATACTATAAAGCTGGGATTTGGCTAATTATCTGTAACGGAAATTGCAATTATAACCAAAAAAGAAGTTACTCTGGAATGAATATTCATATTTGAGGCATATTATAAATATTTCTCATCTCTTCTGCATACATTTTTTGAATAGGCAAAATGCTAGGATGTCTGTTTTTATGGTCCTTGCACAAATGAATTCACAGTTTATCCTGCCTGCCTTTCTAGCCGTTGTTCTCTATGAGGAAAACATATCTGCTGCAAACTGAATGTCCTAAATAAATCACATTTTTCTTATTCTATATGGATAGCCCCCTTCTTCTGTTCACTATACTTAATATAACATAAACTAATTAACTCCTCCTAAGCAGCTGAAAATGAAAAGTCTTCAAATTGAGTATAACTCAATCTGCCACGTGTTTTCCTAATCGTCACTTCAGTTTTTTTTCAGGAAGCTTCACTAGGATGTTTGCTGCCTTGCTTTACTGAGATGCAACAGCATTTCTGAATCACAAACAATGAAACATTCATAATTTATATATAGTTCATAATTTATATATATTCATAATTTACCATCTACTAGTGTTCTCTGTTCATAGGAATGGAGGATTGGAGAGACATCAATTTGATAGATGGAACACTCGGTGGATAAAGAACTGGCTGGATGACCACAAACAAAGAGCTGTGATCAATGGGTCAATGTCCAGCTAGAGACCAGTAATGAGTGGTGTCCCTCAGGGATCAGTGTTGGGACCGGTCTTGTTCAACATCTTTGTTGGTGACATGGACAGTGGGATTGAGTGCGCCCTCAGCAAGTTTGC
>JANHGB010058552.1:25715-38147 GCA_026283785.1 Coracopsis vasa | reverse complement strand
GAGAAAATGAGATATAACACAAGCATCAAAATAATTGCAGATCTCACTGAGAGGAAGCATTTACCCTCTTTACACCATGTAATAGCCAGAGCTGTCTTTCCATGCTACTGAATATTATTGTGTAAACACCTGGTGGCCTGTCTTAATCTCCCTGTTAAGCACTTACAGAACAATAACTGCTAATCACTTTTTAGGGATTTGGGAATTGCTGCTGGGCTTTCACAATTTTCCATGGAGGGACAGACTGAGAAATGTGACTGTGAACACACAATAGGTGAACACTTTGGCAGTTCTGGCAACATCCCAAGGGTTAAAAGCTCAATGAATAAAACCAACAGGTAGCAAAACTGAAGCTAATAACTCTAAAATGAATAGTCTGGGCATGTTACACAGATCACACAGGTGTGACATCAGACTGGAAATCATCTGATGGAGAGGAGACTAGCTAAAGGAAAACAAGCTCTTCTCCTATACCCAGACTGTGAAATCTTCTCCAATGGCTAAAGACTACCTCATGTGGCTCTGTCCCAGACATATGATATACAGTCATGTGTGTCCCCCATCCCCTGTCTAAATCTGACCCATCCTGAAACACAGCCCAAAGAGTAGGATTTAAGAAATTGACCTCCACTGCTCTGTCCAATGACGGACTCATAATAAAGTGGTACTAACTTCACTCTCCAGTAAAGAACTACCTGCAGTGACCTCGAGAGAGCTATTTCTCACCAGTTATTTATAAGCTTATAATATGAAGCTGCTTGTGCTTGCAACTTCGCACATCCTGCCCACAAGATATAAAGACTTTTTAGTGAGCAGACCACCTATCTCAATTACGAACTTTGGCATATGGCTCCTTTGCACTCTCTGAAAGTCTGCACGTAACACCAGACTGGGTGAAACAGTCAATGTACTGCTGGACACGGCTGCTATTTGGAGTGACCTAGACAGGCTGGAGAAATTGGCTGAAAGAAACCTCAGGGAGTAGAACAAAGTAAAATGAAAAGTCCCATCAAGTTGGGCAAAAACTTGCTACAAACTGGCTTTGCAGAAAAAGTCCTTAGGGCCCCAGTGCACAACTCCAACACAAGTACATGAGCTCATCAGCAGTGCATCCCTGATCAAACAAACGCCGGGCTGTATTAGCAAGAGAGTAGCCAGCAGGTGGGGGCAAATGATCCTTGCCTTCTCCTTGTGTTTGTGTGACCATGCCTGGAGGATTCTGTCCTATTTTGGTCTCCCAGTAGAAGACATTCAAGGACACACTGATGTTAATTGAGTGCAGGACCATCAAGATGGTCAGGGAACCGGAGCACAGGACACATGAGGAGAGGCTGAGAGAACTGCATGCATTTGTTCTTAGGAAGAGAAGACTTGGGAGGGCATCTTATTGCAGTGTACAGGATAAGGAAATAAGGAAAGCAAGCAGCAACATCAAATTCCTACTTGATATGAGGAAGAATTTTTTACTATGGGGATGATGGCTGAACACTGGAACAGGCACCCAGAGAAGCTCCATCCTGGAGTCTCCATCCTTAAAGGTGTCCAAACCTAGCGTGGGCAAGGCCCTGAGCAATCTGCTCAAATGGGATCTTCTGGACTCAGGAGATCAGACTGGAGACCTTTGGGAGTTCCTTACAACCTCCATGTGTCTGTGACTCTTCAAACATGGCCTGATATCCACTGAAGTCAATGCCTAACTAGCCACAAAGTTCCTCAACCCATGGAGGCCCCTTCTCAGGCTTATTTTGAAACCTTAGTTTTTCTGTTCTCAATTTCCCTTTTTTATTTCCCTTCCTGCTTCTTTTCTAAGATAAGATTCTGCTCTCTCATACATACTGACCAGACAACAGATACTGTCCAGACAGACACTGCAAATCTTACAGAGGTATCTGTCTTGCAAACTTCTATTTCTTGCTGGCTGATGTACAGTAGATCTTTGCATGCCACACAGCTCTACGACTGTTCTTGCTGAAGTTCTCCATGTCTGGCTGGGACAATGAGGCATCTGTACATCTGTGCATACAACGTGAAGAAGCAGCTCTGTGAGAGGAGGAATGAATGAAGCGTACTAGCTACAGTTTTGTGTCTTGTGACCAAATTATCCTGTGTCTCTTAATATGTGGGTTTAGGTCATGCCTTTTCCCATGGCTGAGACTGCTGTATCAGTGTGCTGTGCAGGCTCTCTAATGAATTGCAGCATTTTTGTTAGCAGTGACAAATTTGGAACATCCATTCCACAAATTTTTTAAGATCTTACCATCTTTTATATTATCACTGTAACTGTTGAATGGAATTGAACAATACAGGGAGTTAAATCCTCAGTGATAAGTCATCCTGGGAACCCCTCAAGTCTAGTAATTCCTATTTGCCCACTCTGCACATTCAGCGGTTTTGCCTTGCAAACTTTTTTCCATTCTTCTCAATCCCAGCTTTCAGAAGTAGTATCTTTTGCAAAACAGATTCTTAGGAGGTAGAAGGACCTTTTGCTATGGGTGAGCATATTATGCTTCAATTGCTATGGGCAAGGAATCGTATTTCAGTACTTGGTATAATTTCAGGTTTTGTATTTGAGAAGTTTCATTGGAAACTGTAGGCCTTGTCTTGAATCTCCAAAGCTCTACCAGTATACACCTAGGATGAAATCTGTTCCAATCCATTTGACCATACTGGGTCATAATGACAGACACTGTTCTTTCAGAAATGTATGGATGAGTCATGGATGAGTCATGGCTATTAAGTACAAAGATATCTCCCTTGGAAATAGGAAAAGATATTTCTGCTTTCAAAACCAAAAAGCAATATGCCATTTGTAGCCCAAGTAAAGGTCCATTTCAAACAAGGAAATTGGGAGTATTTAAACAAGCAGAGTAGAGCCTCCTCTGCAACCCAGGGAGAGAGATAATGGATGATATTTTGTTCCTAAAAGAGAAGGGAAGAAGTGTTCTCCTGAGGGCTTCATCTTTCTCCATCTGCAGCAGGAGACAACTAGACTGACACTAACATACCTGAAGTTTGCCGAGAGGAACCCTACAGTTGATGTCAAATTCAGCCTCAGTGCAAGTCAGACAGGAGTTTGATTTACCTCTCCTAGCAAACGCCTACTAGAGTATGCTAATAACTCTTGAAGTATTTGCTGTTTTCCGGTGCTCAGGACTATAACCTAAAAGTAACTACTTATGATCAATTTCAGATTGATTTATTGACTAATCATCTATGCACAAACACAGTGGGAAAATAAGTTATATGGTAACAATTACTGGGTTTCATATAATCACACTTTAATGGCTGACTGAAAAGCAATGCACAATAAAAAAAAAAGAAGTTACAAATGAGGGAAATAAAGCTAAGAAGGAGAAAGACAGGTCCAAAGCAACCCAGCAGACTGATGCTGGGGCTAGAAGTACTGCTCAAGCTCTTTGGCATCAACATACGAATGTTCACCTGTCAGAAGCAGATACGCCACAGCAACCATCCTGGATGAATAGGATGCCTCCGAAAAGCTGCAAGTATGTGCATGCCTACATCCACTGATACATAAGCATAAACACACACACATTTGCATATTTGTATGTGAAGTCAAGATATACATAAAGCCACTAGAGAGATAGATACCAGCTTTTCTTCAAGAAATGACAGCAATTTGGGGTACATATCCTGATATTCACCTCAGGAGCCTGAGTTTCAGGCCCAGGTAATGCCTTCTGAAGGGCATATCTCCAGGTGACAGTGTCTCAAACATGATAATCTCACACTTCGGCTCCAACAGTGTCACTTTGGAAAACCTCAGGGAAATTAGAACTGTACATACTGATTTCAGGTAACCTGAACGTAATTCTCAAGCCTGGAAGGGGTTGAACTGATTTATGACTACAATTTTCTTTAGTATGCTATTTCTAATAAAATAGATAAAACAACAAGAGATGAATCTCACCAACAAACACTGGAAGACTGTTCAGTATCAGTAAAGCATACTGCTAGTCAACCACTCGATACACCACAGATAACTTGAAAAGAAGCAATGGTAAAAGCAGGAGATGCTTTCTTTCATGCTGAAATGCAGCATATAGTATTATTTGCACATCTTATTCACATGAATGGGATGAGTTTTGCTCTTAAAGAGCACTTAAGAGTGGTGGGCCCATCAAAGAACAGAGAGCTATTTTCTGCAGGTTTTGCATTATCTGTGGCGAGGGCAAGGCAGCACCAGCAGAAGAAAATGTGGCAGCAGAGAAGTCTGTGAGCTAAGGTTTTCATTAGCATCTTCAAGGTGTGAATGACTCAACAAATATATAAAACAGGCTGCTATTAGAAAGCTATTTCCTAATCAGTTACCTGGTGTGCCTTTTGCATAACAAGAGAAAGAAATTGGTCATGTTCAGAAAGCAAGAGGCTTAACAAGTAGTAACAAACCTTGGTTTAAAGATTAACCTTTGATCTGTAAATATAATATGTGAAATTCCATAATTTTTCTAAGTGTGAGGCTAGTTTGATAGTTACTGTGTCCCAGGAAATCAAAACAAAACAGGCAGCCATTCCAGGAACATAGAATAGCACAGGCCTTGCTCTATTACCATGGGGCATGTGGCTTCTATTTATTAGTGTTATGGTGTGAATGGAACACTAACCTCAAAGGACCCCTGAGATAAAGCCACTTCTAGAAGAAAAGCACGTTTAAGAAATAATATAAGAGTATATACTTTCACCCCAAAGCATCTGACAAAGCACAGGCCACATCCTAAAGCCTGCAATTCATTCAGGCGATGCTTTGATTGAACATGCTTACCTACTTTCTATGAGCAAGGATAAGCTAGAACCAGTATGACTGGACTCCATAAACTAAACAAGCCTGCTAGAAAAGCATTGAAATGAAAGAAATACAGCTTTCCATGGCGGGATGCATGCGGGGCATCAGCGTTTTTCAAAGACTGGGAGAAAAGTCAGTTTTGGGAAACATGGTATTTCTATCTCAGGGAATGGCTGCCTTGGATAAATTGAGAGTCTGGTTTGTGTTCTCGGATTATGTGGGATTAGCCTCATTGAGACAGGTTTCACGTTCCTAGGTGGTGGTTCAGTAGTCACTGTCTGATGCTAACAGCCCTAATTCAGCAAGGCTCTGCAGCCCAAGCCCTTGCTGATACAGATCTCATGCTAACAAATGTGGTTATGTATGAGGAAACCTTTAAATTAGTCTTTCTGATGGAGATACCACTGTTGCGAACCTTCACAGGTCCATCTAATACTTTTGGGGCAGCTGTGCCAATGGACATTTCTCATTTACTTTTTGATAGCAGATGGGTAACCAAATTACATTCAATTTCACACCAAACCTCCCAGCCATTCCCTAAAAAGCAACCCCAGAAATGGTTCTGTCCCTTTACTTGTCCCTCTGCCTGTGATGTTGAAGCAGCAGCACTGAGTAGGGTGTGTGCTTTCTGCTATCTCAGTTCATTACAGCTATGGACATACAAGGAGATTCTCTTTCACAGAAGTGGGAAAATTTGGCTATGGAAATTGGTTTTGGGGACATACAGGGCCCCAGGGCTGGCGGAAAAGACCTCTGTCCTTCCATTGATTTTTTTAGGCTACTGAGAAACCCTCAGCTGTTACTACAAACACACCAAGAGTATATCTTGTGTTGTGTATTTGCACACAGAGTTTTGTTCCATAACCAGAGCTCTCAGGTACCACAGTAATGAAAACAAACAAAACAAGAACTATAATAGCAATAGGCAGGACAGTCAATCCTTATAATACCCTGACCAGCGCTCATGGAAACAAGAAAGAACAGAACAAACATTGGCTTGTTTGGCATTTTACAGCTTGGATTAAATTACTGACAAGGTGATTCTTAAAGCTACCTTGTTGTATTCTATATTTTAACGAGTGAAAAATAAAAGAGAAAAATGGGGAAGGAGAAGGGCATTACCTTTAAGATGGGGAAAAATTATTTCTGTGCTTGTTTTAGAGTCTTTCAGGGGGCAATTAAGCAGGCATAAAAAGGTGGTCACAAAAAGAAATCCCTGATGATAAAACTATATTATCTATACTAATGAAAATAGCAAATTCCTCCATGATTTTATTGCCTTTATTTCAGCTTTTAAGTGTGAGCACTCTCCTTAATGAGTCAAAATTTTATTTCTGTTTCTTGTAAAAAATTCTATGTGTAGCATCGTAAAATAATCACAAACATGCCTAAAAGTCACCACCAAATGTAAGTCTGTGGTAACCAGTCCTTCAGCGCCACAAGCACCCACTGATCCTGCTAAAGCCATCGGGAAACAGAGTTCCTGAGGGCATCTAAAATGAAGCTGTAAGTACTGGAATTTTAGCACCTAAAAATCAAGGCACTTCATACGTTTTTGTCCAAAGCTGAAAATTTGACTGCATTTTTTCTAATTCACTATTGCTGAAATTATGAGAAACATATCATTGAGCAAATGCTACCAGGGAAGGAAAAGCTCCACTCAGGCATCATATCTTTCCTCCTTCAATGCAGATTATACATACTACATATAAATTCAGTACAATATACATATGTATAGTCTACATACTATATGTGCTGCTTTTCCCCAGACATGTTTAAAATCTGTTTAGGAGACTTCCAGAACCTCACAAAAACCTCAATACCAGGAATTTCTCTTGAGGCTCCCTTATTAGGATTTATTTTCAAAAATATACTTTATCCCATTATTCCCTGCCGGAAGCACTTGCATCATTCAAAATAACAACACTCCATTACACTCGTACTTATTCTCCCCAGGTATTTTATGAGAATGTCTAAGGAAAGCCAGACAGAGCCTCCTCAGCCTCCTAAAACTTTGTTATTTTTCTGTGAATCCCCTCTCTGCTCAGTTCTCAACATCACTCACACACGTGGCACCTGCTGCTGAGCACGGAACCCCAGGTGTAATTTTGCCAGAAGAACAATAAAGGTAATTGCCATCTCTGCCTCATGATGCACCAACGCTATACATCCAAAACTGCATACGCTTCTGCTGCAACAGCTTTCCTCTCCAACTCAGCATATCCCAAATGTGCCAATCTCTAGACACTGACACATCTGATGAGTTTTATGTTTTCCAGATTTCCTTCTCTCACCGAACATGTGTCTTCTAAATTACCTTCTAGTGTTAATTGCCTCAACTCTCCAATTTACACCTCTCAGTATTTGGCAAGAGTCCTACTTCCTTGCCAGTTTTCCCTTCTCTCCTTCATCCCACCTGTAAACTATTTCCTTGTTCTTCCTAACCATCTGAATTTATTAATCAATTTTGTTTTGTATTTCTGAGCTCCTTTCCCTTTCTCTAAAAGATTTCTCAGACTCAATACATTAATACATTCTAGTTTGGTTTCTTGCAGATTTCACTGCACTCAACATGGTTCTACTGACACACACCTTCATGCGGTGCCTTTGGAAACAATGCATTTTTCCTTCTCCAGGTTTGTACTGGAGGGAGGAAGCAGAGACTCCTTTGCTACCACTACAAGATGGAGACCAAAGTGGATTTGTGACCCTGCTGCTCCTTCCATGCTGACAGTTTTGAACATTTTCTCCTGTTCCACCTCATGGACCTGACTTTAAAATCTCTATTAAAGCTGCTTTCCTGAAACGTAACATCCTTCTAACGGCACGGTCTCTTGACTAAACTGAACCTGTAACAGTGAGTCTCTAGGGTCTTCATCAGCCTGTTAACTGACCAAAACTAGAACAAGAGCACTGCAGATGCATGTTGGGAGATACCTGTGGACAAGGCTACAATTTTCCACAATCTTCCAACCTTATTATCTGTAGCAGTAATCAAGAAAAAAACACCCCAAAGCAACAGCCACAAGCTATGGGAGCAAAAAACTCAGCAAAAAGTGAGCAAAGAATGATAAAATATAGAGCTCCATCAAAGACCCCGTAACTTGCAGATAGCCAAAAGAAGTCTGATTTTGACAAAAATCAAAAAAGGAATTAAAAAGTGAAAGGCACATTTCTGTTGGAGCCTGAGCTCTGCCTTTTGTTACCGAAGGCTTTGATAGCTGGGGACTGTTTGCCCACAAATGCACACACGCTCTGTGTTCCTTCAGTCCTTCAAAAATGGTGTTCTGGTATGGATAGAAGCTGCTACTTCTGCCTTTGCTGGAAGCAGACCTTTTGCAATCCCTCCAATATTGTAATACTGCCTAGAAAATATACTTTTTAGGTAGATAAAGGTAATAAAGTACCTGCACTCATTCATGTCTCTGCCCTACACAGTGATTTTACTTATTTTACTTCAAGAAACAGCAGGAATTAGATGGAAAATACAGAAGTAGGGCAATGTAAACAGGCCCGGTCCATATTCTCCTTTTTTTCGCTACTGAAATGCATAAACCAGCCTTATTCCTTAATGTGGTGCACCTTCCTCGTTAGTGAAAGATGAAAATGCATCTCTGCATCATTTAATATACTCTATATCTCCTAGACGTGCTCCAAAATGCTCTTCCATTCATGCCCTCTTCAGAGCAGCATTCAGATAACTCAGTCAAAATTAGTGCTATGGCAGCTTTACAGGACGCGTGCATTTTTTTTTAACTTGTCCTTAAAAACCTCCAGTAATGGATGGTGTGGCATTCCTGGGCAGCCTCCTCCCCTCCTCATACATCCATGTACCATAGATCACAGAATGGTCTGGGTTGGAAGGGACCTCAAAGCTCATTCAGTTCCAACCCCCCTGCCATGGGCAGGTACACATTCCACTAGACCAGGTTGCTCAAAGCCCCATCCAACCTGGCCTTGAACACTGCCAGGGATGGGGCAGCCACAGCTTCTCTGAGCATTTTCATTTACTTCATATTTGTATTGTATTTGTGCTAACTGTATTATTTAAAAATACCTTTAGTTTAAATTTATTAATTTATTTTGAAAATGTTTTAATCATCCTCTTGCCCCTATACAATGCCTTGTAGCTTGAATTATTTTAATTTTTTTTTCAGTCTACCATTTTTTAAAATAAACTATTTCTGTTTACTGAGACTTGAAAGGACATGCCCAGGGAGGCTAGGCCTTTTATTATGGAGGAGCTCTTGTTCAGCTAATATGGTTTAGTCCCTGCTGCTGAGGCAAATAAGGGGAATGGAGCCAAGCCTAAGCTGATGAATTTTACTAAGCTCATGAAGTTGGGCTTCTTACTGTCAGTACCAGAAGGGTATAGAGAACAGTGTATCGCATCAGGAAAGGAAGAAAAGCAAAGCAGGAATGGAAGTAGTTTCAGGGAGTCAAGTAGCATAAGAAAAGGAAGAAAAGAAAACAGCAGCATATGCAATCAGAAACACTTTAATTAAAATAATGAAGATAACTTTCACATTTAAATCTGTTTTAACGTAATTGTAAACACAATGGTGTATACAATGGGAATTGTGGCAAGTGAAACTTAAAGAGGATTTGAGAGGCTAACTGAGGAAAACTGGATTTATGACTGTGTCTTCTTTTTAAATGCGTGAAAATGGAGATACTTGCTGCTGTAGTAATACTCTTATGTATGGCGTAGTTACCACAGTATTATCCGAAAGTGTCTGTGAAGATACTAACTCGTTGCTTCTTTT
Organism: Coracopsis vasa; assembly: GCA_026283785.1. Lineage (NCBI taxonomy): Eukaryota > Metazoa > Chordata > Aves > Psittaciformes > Psittacidae > Coracopsis > Coracopsis vasa. The sequence goes on along the minus strand of JANHGB010058552.1, from coordinate 28,577 downwards.
AGGATTAAGAAATTTTTTTTGTAAACTACAGAAAACTCATTCTAGAATACTCTTCATTGCACCAGTAACCTTTTTTTTTCCTTCTGCAACTGTTACAAAAAGCGTATACAAAGAAAAGACAAATAACCATGTCCTTTGATGTCCCTTAAAAATGAACAAATACTGTTCATATCAGTAGAGCTGCATAGATCCTACTGACACTACATAGATGAAGGGAATACACTAATGTTTCTTTTGTTCTGGGTAAGAACAGAACAGTAGGAATTTCACAATATTGTGTCTTGTATCATAGTGGAGACAAGATTCAGATTATGGTATGTCAGACAGTTTCTAATTAAGCTCTTCCTGTTTTTCATAAGCTCGTAGTTAATATTAAAAAAACCCAAACAAACACCACCAAAACAATTCACACCACCCTCAGGTGTAGGGGAAGTGGAGGAAAAGAGCAGACCTTAGTGCAGCATTTCCTAATTTTCTAACTTGAGAAGTGAACGTTTTAAACTTTCCTTCTCCTCTTATTCTTCCCTTTCTGTTCTGGAGGAGTAAGAGAGATATTACTTTGCTGTATATAACAGTATTAATCTTAGCTAAGTATTCTGTTAGGGAATTTCTCATAGTTTAGGTCTTGTGGGGGTTGGATGGGTGGGTGGGGTGTAGAAATCTGTTTAAATATGAAAATTTTATGTGTCGGGTCTGGTGTGCAAAACAGTTTTCTCAAAGTCATCTGCCAAAGAGAAAATATCAGCCTCTGTTGTCAGTTACCAATGTCAAACCAAAACAGTCGCCCTATAACACCAACAAATTTGCTACATGATGATCCCAAGATCTTAACTGTAAAGCAACAATATAAATGTCACTCTTGAAATGTCTCAGTGAGACATAAAATTACTACAAGACTCAGTAAGACTGTGATCACATAAATATTTGTAACATAATACGTTATCTCTAAAAGACCCATAAAACATCACCAGCTTTAAAGTGAAGTCAAATGTGGTTTTCCTTTCTACATGACCTTTCTTCTTGCGAGAGTGGTTCTTTGTTCTGTGGAAGAGGCAAGCCAGACCTCTTCCATTATGTGAATTTGTAATGACACTTGGCTTGGAGATGAAACATCACAGAGCTCTTAGAGCTTCATATGCATATATGTTTATATGCATGTATATTTTTATATATATATATATATAGCAATGGCTTATATAATTAGTTTACTAGACAGTGAAAATTAAGGCTTCTAGTTCCAGGTCTAACCTTTAGATTTTTTCTTATAACACGTATCTCTTGTTCCAATAGAAAGTACAGTAAATCACCAAGATTTGATCGTCTTTCCATATTTTGGATAGACAAATTTCAGTTTCCCAGGCTAGAAAGCTTAATTGCTCTTTATAGTGTTGCTAGAAATGATCTTGTGCATCTTCCCAGTCTTACTACCTATAAAATTAAGCAAGATAATGAACAAATGGCCCATCAAATCCCCAGAAGTGTTCAGTCTGCCAAAGAGGTAAGTTAGAAGGCTGGAGCAGTTCAGCAACTGACTTGGTGGTTTTCTAATGACTGTGTCCCCAGAAGTAGCCGTGTTAGACCTTTCGAGTTTTCATCCCAAGGTTTGGGCTGCAGATGAATGGGATGCTTGAAGTCAGGTGTCACTGTTACCCACTGTTTAGGGTACTGTTCAGCTCTGCTACCATCTACAGTAACAACATTTGTCCTGGAATGGCACTGCAGTGTATATGTTTAAATAATGTTCTTTGTTTATTTTTCAGACACACAATGAACCCACTGATACAAGATACAGCTAGCTAAACAGCTATAAGATGCCCAAATTTGGGTCTTCAAAAACAGTTCAAGTTGAAAATTCTGACAGTGACAGCACCATGGTGGAAAAAACAACTGCAAAAAAGGTAACAAAATCACATTAATGTCCATTTAATTTCAGTGAAATGAAGAGCATGTGTTCTATCACAAATTTTGTTGCTGTAATAGGAAGAAATAAATCTGTATTCTAGTATCTTGAGTGCTGAAAAAAGTGTCTGTACATTGAACTAGGGAACAGAATTTATGCCTTTAATTGTGACTTGCAGTTTAATTCAAAAAGAAGCTGGATGTGTTGGGTTTATTTGATATAAGTTAGTGCATAGTTTCCATATCTTACATCATATGAAGTCTTTATACAGTCACAAGAACAATGATTCATATTATATTTAATTTTATGGTGTCTTACTCTCTGTAACAAGCACATGAAACATTTCCGAAGGCCTGTGACAGAGCACAGACCAGTGAACAAACAAGTTTCTTATGTTCCTTTGTAATACATGGGCTAGTTTCCTCTGCCAGGACTTGAAAGCCAAATGTTGCAGAAGGGTTAAGAGTAACTCCTGTACAAGGGAGTCCACTTTAAAATTGTACAATCCATTTTTGAGTGTTGGAGAATGAAGGAATACGGGATGTCCAGTAATACTGAAAAGGTAGTTTCTTGTTTATAGAAGTGAAGTATCCCATCATTTTCAAACCAAGTTGGAAATTAGTTAGATTATTTGGAATAGCCCAACCAAGTTGCAAGTAATCAATTTCTCCATTTTGTCTGCCTAGTACACTTGTGCAATAGACAACAAGTTTATCTGTAGTACTAATGAATAACAGAAGACAGAACAATATTCTTCATTGTGAATCATAGGACAGTTAGGGTTGGAAAGGACCTTAAGATCATCTAGTTCCAACCCCCGTGCCATAGACAGGGATACTAGACACTAAACCATGTCACCCAAGACTTCATACAGCCTGGCCTTGAACCCTGCCAGGAATTAAGCATTCACAACTTGTTTGGGCAACCTATTCCAGTGCCTCTCCACCCTCCACTGAGAAACC
>JANHGB010058552.1:0-22877 GCA_026283785.1 Coracopsis vasa | reverse complement strand
AATGCTCCATCCCTGGCGGTGTTCAAGGCCAGGCTGGACAGAGCCTTGGGTGACATGGTTTAGTGTGAGGTGTCCCTACCCATGGCAGGAGGGTTGGAACTAGATGATCTTAAGGTCCTTTCCAACACTAACTATTCTGTGATTCTATGATTCTAAATGCTGTTCTGGATTGGCACCAGAACACAGTAGAATCAACCCCTAAGACTTAATTTAGAGTGCAGACAATCATACAGATGTTAGGTGAGTTTGGTAAGAGAGAATGTTATTAAATTTGCTTGACAGATCCCTATTTAAGATGCAGATTCTACACACCAGATGCCTGCCTGAAGCGGAATATTTCAGGGGAAAAAAAAAGTCAAACAAAATGGTTGGATGATTTCTGAGAAAATACATAATTTGATCTGACATAACCTTATTTCTGAGTTTTTCAATTTGCAGACTTAAACTGTACCCTCTCATACTTCCTAGCAGCTCCGTAAGTAAAATACAAACGGAGACTATAACAGGACCTTAGTCTCCTGTTTGTGCTATAGTATACTGCATGTGTGATCCTGCTACAGATTGAAAGCATGAACTGTTTAAAAATGTAAATGTATTTTTTAATTATTAAATTAAATTCTATGAATAAAAATACTTTTAGATTTATAGATGCAAATTTGATCTCCAGAATTATATATATTTACTGTTCCTTGTTAAGAAAGAGTCCAAATCATCTCCTTTACATAATTCATTCATTAAGCCTAAAAATGCCTGGTGCTGTCTGATGCAAATAACACAAACAAACCTATGAAATGCGGGTTTTTTTAATTAAAAGCCCATTTTGTGATCTGGCAATGTGAAATAAACAGCTATCAGACTGTTAAGTCTGACAATACTGAACTGGCACTCTGTCTATGGCACAGATTTCACACTTATCTGCATCCTTAAATGCTGTGCTGGACAGAAACAAAATGACAGTCAACCTTCCAAAATAAACCCGCAGGGGACCTAGACGAATGCTTGGTATATCAGGGCCTTCACTCTTGTAAGATGCTACACTGGAATAACAAAGAACTATCTCATTTGCATCCAACAGAAATAGCAGTTCTGTGGCAATTATTTCACACAAGTCTATGTCCTAGTATCTTAACCCTCCTCCTTGCAGAATCCAGCAAATGATGAGAAAGGCAAGCCGTATGCAGGTCAGCCTTACTCAAGTGTCTGCCTGATTTGGCTAACTATCAATGAAAGAACTCTTTTTTTGCTGCCAGATCTGCTCAAAATGGGTTTGTTACAGGCAGGGCTTGTTCCAATGAACTCCGGCTGCAGTGCAAACTGAAGTATGATGCCTTGAAAGGCTGGGGGTGATTTTTTGGTCATGGCAATGGTGCTTTTGACTCAAGTCAGAGAAGAAGGAGCAATGACACTCTGTCAATGTCACTGTAAGGCTCTGATGGTAACTACACACACTCGCTCAATACACAGGCCAACCGCTTTGGCAACAATAAATGCTTCACCTTGCCATGCATGAGAAGTCGAATGGTAAGCGTGACATTGAGACCTCCTTCAGTCGCTTTTGTGTCCTTCGTGTTCATCCTGGCCTTGTATCTTCAATACTTGAAAGCAGCTTCGTTTTTCTGCGTTTTTTCCTATTCACTTAATCAACCTACAAAGAAAGAGAGAGAAAAAGTACCATTGAGTGGCCAAAGCTACTCTGAACTGAGAATATCATGCTGTACAAAGCAATTAACATTCCTTCCTTTGATTTTCTGGAGTACAGTTTAGTGCTGAAAAGGCTCCTTTGATTATTATCTCTGTCCAACCAATTCTTTAGCCCTTCACGATTACAAGATAAACTCCCCTTTGAAACTTTAAAAATTCTCTTAACTTCCTGTATTTGGAAGCTAAAAGTACAGAACACAACAAAGTGAAATACAATGTTTTCTTCACAGAATTTTCTCTCTGTTAACCTTTGCTGTGTGTATATGAAATATATATAAAAAAGCATTTTTTACATGTGCCTGGTGCTGTTTTCATTTTCCTCCCTGTTACTGCCTCTTTTGCCTTTCGGTTTTACAGAAGAGATATTTTTGTTTCCTCTCCAGCTAGAGAGAAATTAATTCTGAGCCTAAACACCAATCCCTGCCAGCAACAGCGGATGACACATTATCAAAGACATCTGAGTTACCAAGAGTCACTTGCTGCTGTAAATCTGGGCACTGTCTGACTTTGTTTTTGTCTACCAGGCCCAGAGGTGGCTCAGTCCCTCAAAGGCCAAAGCTGAGCTTCAGCCCTAAGTAAAAAGAAGATTTTTCTTAATTCCTAATGACAAATTGCAGATTTTTCAGCCATTTACAAAGCCATAAATATCCTAAAATGCTAATGAAAGCTGCAAGGGATGGCTCTGAAGGGATAAACAAGATGCATTATGAGTTTATTAATGCAAGGACATTTATCAGTACAAAAAAAAAGGGGGGGGGGGCAGAAAGGAATATTACCAAGGGCAGGAAAAATCCACAGCAGAAAAGGCTTAAAGACTTCTTATTTCGTTCTGTTCTTTTCAGGGCTGTCTTACAGAGCGTAAAACCCCTAAGCAGACATCACGCGTCTCAGTAACCATCCCTTATTAATGAGAACCCTATTAGTTTTGCATCTTGGAGCTTCCCAAAATTTGGCTAGCTTGGGTATTGACTAATGAGCATCTCTAAGCACAAGCATTTTGAGGACAAGCATTTTTTGGTTCAGAGCATACAGCAGTGTCTGTCTCACTGGGGTTACAGGCTATTGTCCCCTTGCGGAGACTTCTCAGGTATGGGACTAAACTACTGGAGAGACCTACCAGATCACTCCCTTCATAATGCCAGCAGCAATATCACGTAGACTGTTTCATCAAATGATTAAGCTCCATCTTAAGAGCCATTATGCACTGACATACTAGACCAAAGTAAAGCTCATCCGAGCTGAGCATATTATGTGCGAGGGAAGTCAGCAGCAATGCTTAAAGAAAGAGCACAAGAAACATATATGGAGTCATCCCTGACCGACTAGCTGAGCTGCCAGCAATAAGTGATTCAGGGTCTTCTGGGAGACTACATCCAAACCAGCATTTTCAACAGCTGTTGTTGGACCACTCCTCCATGAATTTGTCTAATCCTTTCTTGAATCCACACATTTGGTCTCCAAAAGTTCTGTTCTCACAGACTAATTATTAGTGTGGGAAGAAGTGCTTCACTTTATCTGGCTTAAATCTGCTGTCACTTCTCCTTGTAACACATTTTGCCCTCTGTGTATTATATGAAGACCATCTCAAAAAGTCACTCCTCTGGCAGCTGATGCTCCTAGTTTCAGCCTGAACCTGAGGGTGGCTAAGCCATTCCTGGTGGTTTTGCTGCTAAGAAATACACTGGAAGATGCAGAGTTTTCTCTCAAGTTTCTGCAGGACTACTCAGGACCACAGAAGGCTGCTGTGTCTTCAGTGACTGTGGGCAAGCGTGCTTGAGGAGAGTTGAAAAGAGAGAGAAAAAACAACTTTAATTCCCCTTCCTAAAAGCAAATTCGTTAGATGCTACCACAGAGCAGCTCCTGCCCACCCGGTCCATTGCCAGGGCCCATTTTCCCTAACCCAGCATGGACTCATTGTATTTCGTACCTTATGGTCTACCACCCAGACCACAGCCACTGAAATAAATCCCAATTATTCCATATTTATAGGCTTATCACTTCTATCATGTACCACCTACCCAGATGGAGAAAGGCAGACGAGAAGCAAGGTGCCTGGGTGAGAAGGCAGAAAACAGAAGCAGCCTGGCCATGCCTCTGATGCACCATGTGTGCAAGAGGGTGAATGGAAAATGTCTCAAAGCAGCTGGTAGGAAATGACAAAGAAAAGTATTGGACTCTATTCTGCTTCTTTAAGGTTAGACCAGGACTCATATTAGAATCTGCAAGTGGGTTACCTCACAAGTCCCTTCTGACAAGTGCAGAAGGAGGAGTAGAGGAGGCAGCTGTGGTTGCTCCCAGACTATGGAAGAGAATGGTCCTATGGTGCTCACCTACTGCTTGCTGAGGGAAATGCTCTGGCTCCTACAGCCCAAGTATTTTCTACTCAGCTCTGTCAAAAAGACCAACCAACCAACCCAAAAGCCAACCGAACAAAAAAAAAAACCCAAACCAAACCCAAAATGCCCAACAGGAGCACTCTGGTGCATAAATAGTAGAAAAGATATTAGCATTCTGGACTTTATGGGAGCATACTGGCTATTTGAGATCTCAACAATGCTTAGGGTATGCTTGGAAGATTTCACATAAAGGATATGTTTCACGTAGAAGCAAGGTGTTTAAGACTCACTGTGGACCAAAATTTAGCGATGAAGGTACAGCTGTGTTTCTAATGAAAAGTATTCCCATGTGGGTAAAATAATCCCAGACCAGATACATGTTTACAGTTGCTATGGCCTTTACTGCTGTGGTGCTACAGCAGTATGCTCACTTTGGAAAAGACTTTTGGAGGAAAGCCTTTACCCAGACAACAAACCAGTCCCCACCTAATCCTGACCTTTTTCAGATAAAACCTGAAAATATCTGTATCTTTAGCTAATGCCTTTTCCGTTGTTATTAAAAACAGGTTAAAAATGAATTTCCACCACAGGTACTGTTAAAAATGTCACTGCCATCTAATTTTTTGAAGGATTTTCTCTTTGTCCCTCCTCCCAACAAGCTCAAACCCTGCACCCAGTACCGAAAAGTAGAATGGATGTCTGGGGGAGGGCTGAGTGCCTGAGTGCCTGCAAGGAGCTAGGCAGCTCTGGGAGATGCAAAAGGAATGAATTCAAAAAGGCAACCTCACATGATAAAGAGAAATATGTGAAACCAATACATATACCATGAAGACAGAAGAGTTTTTATTATGCCAAAAAAACTCCAACTAAACAAACACAAAGAAAAATGAAACAGGGGAAATTATAGTGACATTCAGCAGAAATCATGCCTAATTTACATGAGGACACTTAAACTCAGTCATCTAGTTCCAATGTATCTATAGGTTTTAAAAAAGAAAACTTCAATATGGGAAACATAAGAACATCCAGTCTCTGACACTAAATCTGTCATTTCCATAATAAACGGAATCATCCCAAAGGAGGGGTAGCTAAGGAGATGATAAAGCCATAGGGATAGGGGCAGGAAAAGACAGGGGCTGAACAAGGAGACTAAGACATGAACAGAGAACATGAACAAAGAGAATTATCATGAGTTATAAAGTTATTATGAGTTAGGAAGTTGGACAGTAATACACTGATGTTATGTAAAAATAGTTCAGAGTTTGGTTTATGTAGCAAGAACTCTTAAAAAAAAAGCGTTATTACCAGAAAAAAAGATAAAAAGGATAGTAAGAGTGATCAAAAAAGAATGGAGAAAACTGAAACATGGGAAACCATGAAAAGGCTGTAGCTAAGTCCTCTTGATCAGAAGTCTCCAGGTGGAGGGAGACCTCCTGGGAACTGGAAGAAGTATACTGCCAGGGATCATGATGAGAAAAAAGGACCCTTGCTTTCAGCAGATCAGAGTTCTTCAGGGACAGATTTATGCTACTCACATGATTTTAGTCTCTTACTTAAACTGGAGGAAATACAGGAAAGGAGGAAGAGACTGAAAGTAGCATTAGAGTAATATGCATGACTATGGGACAAGAATTAATGACATTATCAATAGAAATCAATACACTCAGCCATATATATAAGGTTTAAAATTAAAAATCATCTGTCTGCCACGGAAAGGTTCATGCTATCAAATGAGGAAATAACTGCTTTGCTTTCAAGCTCTTTAATAAGCTAAGCAGTTATTATCTATGGCTTTTCACCTGAAAGTAACATCTCTGGATATTAAAGGACTAAACTGCAATTACACAGAAAAAACACTTGCAGAAGTTAGCTCCCCCACCCCAATCTAAAGTGAAATCAAAGCAGAACCAGCTCCAGTTGTATTATTTTGTTTCAAGGAACTTTTCAGAAATGGCGAAAAGTGATAACAATCACCAGCTATTTACAGCCTCAGCTGAAGCAAAAGACAACTGGACTTTAGCTAAATATACGCTTCTTCAGTTTCTGTGTTAACTGAAGGATGAAGACATCTACTGTTACTGAACCATATTGTTGTCAGGTTACTTCAGCCTGCTGAGAGCTCCGTTGTGAGGGATTCTGTGGGAAGCTTCCATGGAGGATAAAGGAGCTGGTGAATTCTGGGAGATTTTCAAGAACACTCTCCTGGAAGCACAAAACCAGTTCATCCCCCTTCAAGGTAAGGGAACTTAGCAGACAGAGCAAGAGACCCCCTTGAATTATCTGTGAGCTGGATGCCCAGTTAACAGCTATCAACAACACACAGTTATACACCTTAGCAGCCACATGCTTTTACTAATTATTGTAAAAACCTCTGTATCTCTGATACGCTCAGCTCTGTAGTTACTACAGGTACCTGGAAGTAGCAGGCTTGCCAAAGATGTAAACCAATAAGGAAATAACAGAAAAAATAGAAGAACAACTTTTAAAGGCAATAGCCAAGTATAAAACCTGGCAAGACTCCAGGAATCCTGCCTTTTGAATGTAGTTTTATGAAGTATGTAAAGCAGCACTAGTTTTTCCTTGAGGGATACAGTTTAACACTACTTTGTCAGAGGAAGAACCTATCTATAGAAGAAGCTTTGTGTTCTCCCTAAAATGAGAAATGCCCAAACCCCATACAACTAATGCCTCATTTGCTGAAGGATCACTTGATGTCAAATAATCTTTGACGAGAACAGCAAAAGATTAGAGACTTATGTTTTCCATTCTCAACTGATGGATGTTTAGCTGCTCAACTTGAGGTATATGAGTTCCATTCTTTAAATGGATCACTCTCACTCATACTCTTGCTCATATGCTTCAGCCAATGGCACTGGTTGTTCCCTTTTTGATTTATTAAAGAAAATGAACAGTAACATATTTATTGAGTCTTCTACTTACAACATTTTCTGTAAAGCCTTCTGAGTAAACAATATGGCATGGTGAATTTATTACAGGAAGAACTCACAGAAGCACAATAAACACTATTACCTCATTATTCACAAAAATGTTCAGTGATGAATTACTTATCTAATACAAAGTAATGTCAAAATACTATGCTGTTTGTGAATAAACAGTTACAAACTTTGACAAAATACAGGAAGTTGTTCCCTTCAGAAAACATCACATGTCGAACAGGTGATAAATGCTACCAAATGCCTGGAAATCAAGTCTCAAGAAATCTAGAAAAACTTCACAATGGCCTTCAGTAAATGCCAAACAGATCTGTGATCCTGAGGGAAGTAATAATCTCCAGGCTATGGAAAACACAGTGATTCTTTTGCCAATGATGTCTTCCATCTTTCTACATCTTTCTTTTTTTTTTTTTTTTCCCCTTTCTGTAATTATTCCAGAAAGAATTACCTTGGCAGGAATGCAGAGAGCATCTTTACAGTTTGCCATGAACTAAAAAAAACCTGTGCACGTCAATACTTTGTACAGATCCCCTAACCAACTAGCTCTTTTGCACATGTGAAAACGCCAGGCAGCTAAAAGATAGGAACTGCTATGTTAGAATAACAAAACATAAACCCCTCCACAAGTAAGAAAATTGTAGCAGCCCACCATAAATTATTCTGTACAAATATTCTCCGGGAGCATTCAACAACGAGCTCAGGATGGACCAGAAGGTGTTTTCCTTCCTTTCCTAACAGCACGCAGTATAATTCACCGTAAGCTTTATCATGGACCAGTTTGCAAAATCAGGGAAGACAATACACACATATGGTAGCTATTTACCAAAGAATAATTTCTAATCATAGCTTTGAGCACAAAATCAGCTTTACCTGCTGCTTTATCCTGTGGCTCCAAATCCCTCAAGTTAAGCATTTCTCAAATCTTTGTTTTCTTGTTGCTCAAGTACTGAATAAAAATTTCGCTTGACTTGCTTATGTTCAACTAAGAAACACACACTCCAACTTGAATTAATCATTCCATACAGTCTAGGTAATAAATCTAGTAATGTACATATAAGTCACAATGAAGGCGGGTTAAAAACTGAACAGATTACCAACAGCAGCAAAGTGGTCTCTCCAGCACAGAGAAGTTTACAAGAATGGCCCACCATGTAAGAAAGGATTTTCAGTTCATACCCATTCCTGAAAAAAACCTATATTCTGAGGACCTAAACACTGTGAATGTGTGTTACATTTGTCAAATTACATCTGTCCCCTTAAGTCAAATACATGACTTTGACATTTCATCAATCAAATGTTTTTGGTTTGGAATAACGTTTCACTTGTAAATTTCCCTTAGTTTAAAGCAAATAAAACAACTGAAAACGTTCTGGGGCGTTCAAACCTTGCTTGTTGATTTAAAAATAAATGCACCAAACGAAAAGAGTCAAGCCTAAACAGATGTTCTTTCTTCCATTTTAAAAATCTGAATTTTAAAAATCTTTCACATTGTCTATTTCCAAGATACTTTAAGTAAGCAAGATTTATATACATATATAAAAAGACATATTTTAAAATATGGTATGCATATATACATAGAATATGGTTAAATGCTGCAAAGGAAGCAAGATATATTTTTTTATATGGCCGACGTGGACAAATGTTAAAAGATTGCTGAAGCATAATCTGATAAGCGAATACTAACAATAGCATCATTTTAAATGACATTTCTATCACTCGCAAAACCAGTCTCACAGATGTAGAGGAGGATTACAATTTTCTTTGACAGTACCTTTCTTTGACAGTACAAGAGTACAGATAGCTTCTTGTTGATCAAAGATAAAAAAAGCCCACACCCAATAGAACAGTCCAAGAAATATGGGAGCTTCTGTAATGGGAAATATTAACCCATCAAGTATGTTCCCACTGGGCACAAAATATACAGATATTTATCTATATTTGTATTTTTATAATTCCATCAATGTTGAAATGACATCTGCCCTAGAATATATATTTGTCCAACCCATTTGTAAATGAAATGTTTTGCCCATGTATCCATTTCAATAAACATGAGTCAGCTGTTTCACTCAATCCAGTACAAAACATGGCTGTTGGTTAGGGGAAAGAGGCTAATGGTAATAATACATTTCAACTTATTAAAAAGAAAATATTACATATTGATATAATTGAATCGCTGACACAAACAAGTAAAAATATCACTTTTGCAATCATGTTAGTTATGTTATTTACAAGGCTGTGATTTGAAAATCCATTCAAGTTCCCTAGATGAATAAAATAAACACTCATTAAAAAGCAAAACAAACAAAACACCAGGAAATTCATCTAGCATCTAAGGGAGGTAGGAGGATGAGCTCCCATCCTTCTGTCACAAGGGGATTAGTACCAGCCTCCGGAATCTGAGTCACAGGCTCCCTTCTGGGACACCACACTCATGCTCACTTGAGGCAAGGATGGATTGGGAATTATCTGAGAAAGAGAAACGGGTCCAACAGGAGCACAGTTGTAATAGCTACAAATATGATGAGCACTGTAAAGACTTCTCGTCATTCACAAGGATAAAAGGGAAAACCAAAAGCAGCACTACAATGTCCTGCAAGGTCTCTGGACCTGTTGCCTTCAAAAGTCATGCTCTCAAGATGAATATTTAAGTTCTCAATCACTGGTGGTTAGTCAAAACATATAGCATCATAAGAATTTCACCGTGAAAATCAGGAGTGCAGTGGGTAAAAAGCTCAGTAAGTTCCCAGAGTTTCATTTGAAACTAGATTTAACAAAAAACCACAATAATCAGCCCACAATAAATGACTCTTTTATGGGCAGTCAATACAGAGCCAAACACATGCCAAGATTTAAGCCACTTAAATCAATATTTTTGTCACTGATTTAAACCAAGAGAATCTTTAAAACTCAAAAGCAAGTCTAATTGATGAAGTATTCAAAAGCAAAGAAAAAAAATCAAAAGTTTATTTGTTAATGACTTCAAAGTGCCAGCCATGAAGTGAATTACTGTATCTTCTCTAGCACTGAGAAAAAAAAGCAGCGCTAAGGCTATCCACTGGTTACTTCTGTGCAACCTGTACAAAGAAAAGAGCCTATTTTTGCATAGAAACCTCATTTGCTTCACAAAGGTACTCATCTGAAACAGAGCTTCATGAAGTGTCTGTCCTTTTGTCTATCCTTCAGTTCCTTTCTTTTCAAATACATGAACACTGTATTGCTGGGATAGCGGTTGGACGTGATGATCTTAAAGGTCTTTTCCATCCCAGTTGATTCTATGACTGATTTTACATATGTCTCTATACATATATCCCTACATATACAGACATATCCCTATATCTGTGATATGTACAGGATATATATACACTATACTGTATATGTATCTACTACATATACGTACAGCGATATGTATGAGTATATATATAGGTGTATATACCAGTATATTCCAGTTTCAATGTTTTGAAGAGATACAGAAATGCCTGATGTTTCAAGTTCACACAAGTTTCATGAAGCCACAGCCCAACTGGAGGTTGGCTGGGTGGTGGTTCCACCTCAGGAAAAGCTTTGGTCCGAACCCAGCAGTGAACCAACACAATCACCTCCGAAGCCTCAATGTTTGGCAGAACTCCCCACAAAAGGTGCTTTAAGCAGACATAGGATACACAGCTGGGGTTTTTTTCCAGTTGCTCTAAGTAGCTTTGTTGCTCATACACAGTTTCATGGATGTAGCTGTATGTGAAATTTGGTCCTATGTTATTTCTGAAAACAAGGCAGAACCTGTGGTAATGCAAAGGATTTGATGCTGCCCTTACATCCCCACCTTTGGTTTGGGTCCATTTGCTTTTTAAAGGGAAAACAAAAAAAGTAGAGATTCAAGAGAAGGGACTTGCTGACTTACTGCAGAGACTCCAGAGACATACTGAGGAAATAGGTTACTATAAAATAATAATATAAAAAAGCATTACTGAAGTTTTGGTAGTATCTACATCAGTAACTAAAAGAGGGCATTAGCAGAACATTAATGACAGTCAAATGGTAGGACTGTGGACATTATAAAGGAGAAAAGCTCAAATATGAGCTGGAAGATAGCAACCTGAAAAGAAACACAGTGGAAAAAAGTATGGCAATACATTTAAAATACAAGCAATAACAAGTAATACATTTACATTACAATACATTTACAATACATTACCATATATTTACAATACAAATATGACAACTAGGGAAAACCAATTCTTAGTACTAAGTCAAATCCTGAAGGCACTGATGATACAAAAGACCTAGGGATGACATAAGGCTGCAAATTAGAAGTTGAAAACTTATACTTTGGAGCAGAAGAGGATGCAACCATGTTCACATAACCATAGCCTGTTATATATCTGGATCTGGACACTCCATTATGACAGGGAAAAAATAAAAGGGAAAAAAAAAAAAAGAAAAAGCAGGAGTTCATTGAGAGGAAAGCAGGAAAACTAATAACAGAAAATCAGACAGCGACGGAGGTGGATCTTAGCCAGCAACAAATGAGGCAGTATTTGAAAAGGCTATGACATTAGAGGGAACCAAAGAAGAGGAACTAGGATGCTGCAAGTGTGGCTGGCTGATGCAAGGATGAGTTTACTACCCAGAAAGAAAGAAATGAAAGCTAAATTTCTGTCCCTAAAACCTGTTTAAGTATCTCTCAGGCTGAATGACGTTCTCCAGAAGAGACAGTGCCTCTGTCACTTCCATGTAGAAAGGTTGCTTAAAGCTCCCTGAAGCCTTATAACTACTACACTGCAATCAGAAGAGACACTCAGCACTGGGAATGTTGGCTCAGGCCTTAAACAGAATTTAGACAGAGTGTCTATTTTATAGGAAATTCCACCTTGCAAAGTTTGCTTTCATTCCAAATTGAACCAAAGCATCAAATTTTGAAACAACTTTGTGTGTGTGAGCGAGTATGCGTTTGTGTATGTTTTAGTATGTTTTCCTACATACTTACTTTTCTACAACTAATTTTTATACAGGCTTCAACTTGCTGATTTTATATTCTCTTATGTATAATATTTCTCAAAGTAAAAATAATCTCTTTGCAACAAAGAACCAAAATGACACAATTCTACAATTTTGTGAAGGCAGTATGGACTGTCATTATCAAAGTCTTCCATTTAATTTTTTTATTAGGAAATCAACACATTCCCATAGACCATTTATATATTGACAATTGGAAACAAAAAGTATTGAAAAATCTCTATCTGCTATTCTACAGAGTCATTTTGTAATGGAAACGAAACAGTCAAACTGAGATCTTTTTAATCTCTGGTTTCCATGACTTTATTTTCTGTGTCATTTAAATTTTTACAAGTGCCCTGGCATTATTTTTGCTGAAGTTCGGGAGAAGAGGGAGGTTTTGGAGATTTTTTTTTTACTATTATTTAGTCAATAATTAAGTTAAGTTGGTAAGAGAAAAAGGAGGTCACACAGTATTCAAAAAGATAAAATACTTGTTTCCTTTTTTCCCCTCCAGTGCTCTGTATTGAAATCTGAAAAGCCCTGTTTCAGACTCTGCACTTTGCTATTGCACACGTAATAATAGGACACACTGGCCTTTGATACAATTCTCTTCAGGGAACAAAAGCTTCCTTTGGCACAACTACAGCCACTGCTTGTTGTAGGTTACACATGTCTTTCCAGTCAAGCATGATTAATAACTGTTAAAAAAAAAAATGCTCATGACCCATGGCAAGTATTCTTTCAACTATAATACCAGCATTATGGGCTCTGAATCTCAGTAATTTTAAAATGTGCTTCTACAATGGAACTATAATTTAATTACTTTTTCTGCAGCCTGTTCCATTTTGTTTCATCACTTTGATTGCACCATGCGCTTGGCAGCTTATGGAAGACTGCATCTGCCTCCAGGATTATTTCACTGGGCTCTTTCGACATCTGTTTCTGAAAATGACTTTATTTGCAGTGGCATAAAGAATAATCAGAGACTTGTTTAATCCAGATAAATTGGAGATGAGAAACACACGGAGTTGGAGGCAGGGAAGAGACGGGAGAAAGAGAAAGCAAATCTATGCTGCATGCTGCAGAAGACATCAAAATAATCTGACCTGTTTCTGCACTTCTGAAAATGCTGTTATCTGATGGATGGTATGATACATGAAAAGATGAGTCACTAAATCAGCTCCTTTTAATGTTAGGGTGGAGCTCATAGATGAAAAACAGAAGACATTCTAGCTAAAGCTTCATGCTGTGCTTGATTAGTTTAATATAATTTTCATTAACTACATTTGCAACCTCATCCCCTGAGAATTACACAGCAGTCTGAAATGATCTGCAGCAGTTGACAGAAGTCCCTATGATAAACAAGCTAAACCCAGGCTCCAGCATGACCTGACACTCTTCCAAACGCGGCTACAGCCAGCACATGTTGCAGCATGCCATAGCCCAGCACAAAGTTTAGCAGTCACCCTGATGGATAACTTCCCACATATTAGCAGGTGAGGACTGGGTCACCTGTGTATCAGATGAGCAAGTGCAAGGCATCTACCGCATGCCCGTGCCTGTACCAGATTGTATTCAACACAATGGAAATCACAATTGGCGACTGCTGTTTATTTTTGTATTATGGGTGGGTTTGTTAACCCACAAACCATCATAAGTATTTGAAGAAGTGTTCTCTAGCAGATCTCAGGTGTTGATCAGGTTTTGTTTTGTTCTTTACTCTTTTTATTTTTTTGCAGTGGGCAAACAGGTATTTGCCAATATATCATTCACTGCCTCAACAAAGTGCTGCACAAAGGCACCTCCAGCAAGAGAAGAATAATGACTGAACAAGACATACAACGTGGCTTTAGGGACCACGACCACTAAAATTCAAGGCACCAGAGTGGGCAGACCATAACGATAACAAGCCAAACAATCCCCAACATGCTCTCACTTTTGAGAGTTTAAAATCTTGCCTGTCTTATTGTTCCTTTCCTTTGGAGATTTCTTCTGTGTTACTTGCTGGTCTTCTGGCCTATGTTGCCATAGCAAGCACATCAGGAACAGTCACACCAAACAGATTATCCAGATGGTTTGGACACATGTATTTTGCTAGAAAGTACTTAAAGACAAACCAAAAGGAGGCCATACGGTTCTCAAAATAATAATGAAAAAAAATCACTGTCCCAAAAAATAATAGGTGTCCTGCAAGCATACAATAGCTGGACCTAAACAACTTGGTAATAGCCTAATTCTCGTAGTTGTCTAGCCTTAATTAGCTGTCACGAGAATTTGGGCTTTCCTATCCCATATGGCCAGCCTGACTCTTGCCCCAGTCAAATGCAGTCCCATTCTGGGAATTCATCCATCCAGGGTATGTAACTCCCTGCACCCCAAAAGACGTGATCTTAAGAGGTCCCATGCACTATGCTGCTGTCCCCATGGGAAGGTCACAAAAAGGAAAGGCATTTCCTCACCTTTTCTCAGCAAAATCCAGCAGGTGAGCTGAGGGCACTGAAAAGCTCAAAGCTGCCACGTTGCTGATCTACTTACAGGAGAAGCAAAACTCCTCTGGCAACCTGCGTATCTAGTAACTTGGCAAGCTTGACAGACTGCATTTGGAAGCCTGGTTGTTTTCTTAAATGACATAATCCCCAAAGCAAACACCTCCAACTCTTGGAAGGAAACACAGTGCAAAACAAAAATACACAGCTAACAAAAAGGAAAAGAGTCATCAATGCAGAGTATTTTGCTGAAGAGCTTTCTGAAACCCGGGAGAACGAGGTTCTCTCCTTTCTAACCAACCCCCCATATCTCTCTAATGTCTGAAGAAGAGATGAAGATTTGATAGATGATATCACCTACTTGCAAAAGGTTTCTACTTGGGTAAAACAGGCGGGGAGGCTGTCCTGAAGGGAAATAGGTTCCAGTGGCAGGGCATGCCTGTAAAAATCCTATTAACAGAAATTATTAACAATTATTTTCCTTTTAATTTTTTTTTTTTTAATTTAGATGATCACTTTCTCCCCTCATTTTCCACCTCACAAGCATGGGCTAACACAGCAGTTGTGCAAGACCAATAGCCATGCAAAGAAACTACTCATTGCTTTTCTAGAGCTTCAGAGTAACTGTACACAGCATAAGACCTGCAGAGGGTTATTACAATTTGATGAGGCTTTGTCATCTTGCCGGTATTACCAAAGAACAAACCCATCATGCTTAATTAGAAATTCTCCCTGAAGAATTTAGAAGGATTTATTGCTCAATAGTCAAGGTGAAAGTAAGTTTGCCTCTGAAGGACCAGCTAGTGACCACTACTGGACAACGAGTAGATGTCTGTGCTGTGCTGCTGGTCAGATGCGGCTCAGTAGCACCTCTGTCACAGAATCATAGAATGGTTAGGTTTGGAAAGGACCTTAAGATCAGAATGTTTCGTAAAAAGTGTCATTAAAGGCAGGGTAAGTGTTTGAACATGCAGATGTTTACCTGAAGTTAGTAACATGAACTTCAGATGAAGCTTTCAGAATGTTGGTAACAACAGAAGTGACAGAAGACAATGTAACTCTTTAAGCACTGATAATAAAAGCAGTCTGTGAGGTTCAGGTCAAGTCAGGACAGGGCAGCATGGGGTAAGTGGCATAGTGACTCAGGATATTTAGGAGAGCAACACTGTTCTAAGCTTATTACCTGCGCTGCTGCCAGTTTGGATGCTGGTGCCAGCACCTGCTCAGATGGTCAGAGATCGAGCTCATGCTTTGGTAAGCAACTGAGGCAGTGTCGGATGGAGTCTCCTGTCAGCAGGACACGGAGAAGGAAGGCTGAATGAGGAAAGAGTGGGAGCTCCACCCTGACTTATACATCCCTTAATCCAAGCATGTGGGTGATCCCAGAACCTGTGCAGTGGGGGCACAGCTGCAGCCAAACCACCGTGCCACCGAATCTTCCTGCCATGAAAACAGCATGTCTGCAGTCATTCTATCTTAAGAAAAGATCGTAAGTACAGGACAGTTATCCCCCAGCAGCCACTCACAGAGACTGTCTAAGACTGCCTGGAGTCAACTAGTTACACCCAAGGATGCATCTGAAGAGGTAACCTGCTCAACAGAGTTACTCTTAGGTTAGCACGGAAGGACGACCACGTTGTAGTGTATTAATTGTTCTGTATAGAGCACGTCGAGGGGAAACAGAGACAAATTAACCATTTTTCTTGCAGCATTTAAGGATATCTACTTATAAATTGCTTTCTGATGATCCATTTCTCAACTATGTAATGGATTTTCATCTACAACTCATATATACATCCTTGAAGTGAAATCAATTCAGAGCAGCTGAAATGAAAATGGACCCTGTTTGTAATGAGATCTCATTCCTACCTGTAGCTATTCTCCACCTCAATAGGGTAAGTGATAAGATACAGAAAGAAAATAATAAGCAAGGGAGGCTTCACTGTACAATGCTTAATTAGCTGCTGTTCAGTATGTGGAACACTCAGCAGTGTGCACCTTCATGCCCACACACATACTTACATACAAAACCAATGGTAATAGGGTTGATATATTTTCTATAAACTGGGATATTACACCAAAACATTGCCAAGAGGAGCTAGTCTGCACTCGTTAGTAAAACAAATCAAGATTTTTCCCAGACTGCAACAGGTCTGATCCTGTTTAATACTGAGCTCATGAGCAGGATCTTTTTCTTCCAGATCTAAGTCTCCAATTGCTGCCATAAAGATGAAGCTCTGTCTTTGCAACAGTATCCAGTCAAGCTACCTACAGTCTTCCCAAGCTGTACTGCAATAGAAAATCAAGATAACCGAGAGATCAGCCATGCAATACACATATATATAAATATATATATACATATATTTTCATTCTGATGGAGTCCTACAGGCATAAAACTGCCTGTGTTAGCCCCAACGCTCCCTTGTCACTCAGAGATAATATTCTGATCACATAAAATGCAGCAGCAACCACTGTTTTATCACACAGACGTTCTATACGCAAATGTCAGATTATGTATTGTTCTTGCCAATGCAAATGTCAGTTTGGATCGTTCACAGGCTACAGACGTGCCCCAGGTTACCCTGGGTCCCCTGAAGAGCTGAGGCATGAATTCTCAGCACCTCACAGAATAAAAACCTTTGCTGCATTGATAGGCAAGGGTACATTGGTCCTGCTTTCTGGCATGAAGGAAGCCCAAATAGAATGTTAAGTCCATGCACTTCTGACCCCTAAAATGCAGCATCAAACAAAAGCAGGGCAGGACAACTTCTGTGGGTATGTAAGATTAATGATCCAGCTTCTCTGATCTGTGAGCACAGGTGAACGCAGAGAGGAAGATCACAGGTGGGGCTCTCCTGGGCACAAACTGGACCTTTAAGGAGGGATGTCAGGCATCTAAAACCACAGAAAGGAGAACAGCAGAATGCTTAGTGGGTACCCTGTACAGATAACCACTCATTTACTGTTTCTACAGCAACCTGTTGATTATAAAAGGCTGCTGCTGGATGTCCGTAAGATAAGAGGGTGAAAAAGAAGGCATTTTAGGGAAAGGAAGTATCAGACATACATGGCGTGTTAAATGTTTCCCTCTGTTTCCTTTGACTTCCCTGAGCTCTAAATTGGAAAGGTGTTGAACCACTCTGAAGAATTTCCAGGGCTTTAACCGATAATGGCTCTACTTTACAATTTCTCACCGTGACATATTTGGTTAATGGCCAAATTGAGGAAAAAAGAAGCAGACAGTCTGAAAATGTTGAACCTAGTAATTTTGTGGGTATTTGTGTGTGTGTGTGTGTGTGTGTGTGTGTTAAAGTTTGAGAAACATAAATTCTGCTGTAATATTAGGACCTTGGAGAAGAATTACACAGGTAATTTGTCATTATGGCTAGCTGAATAAAAACCTCCCAAACCTCCAACAAGACATCATTAGCTTCCAGAGTATTTCTTCAAAGATGAAGTTTCAAATGGTACATAAAGCCTAAGGCATGTTTTATATGAGGTGTGTGTGCATTAATAGAGGGATATCCGTGATGATAGCCCCAAGCCCTGGGCAAACTAATAGTGCCTCTCCTCCTTCTGAGCCATGCTACCTACTTCCTTCCCCACAAAGGTCTCTGCTAGCTAGCTCAAGAGACTCAAAGCCAAATATTCTGAATTTCTGCAAGCTACTTTGTCAAGAATTCCTAAATAAGAAACAAGTCTATTTCTGTTTCGTAAACATTTGTCAAATATCACCCATTCCCAGACATTTTTGCTATTAAAAAACAGTGGAAGCCAGCTCTCCCAAGGGTACAAATAACCGAGATAACCACAGTAGTGAAATACGACCATATTCTAACAGTGCTTGAGAAGGCTAGCAAAAATAATAGCAAAACAACAGAAGAGCTGTAAGTATGAAATGCAAAGATGACAAATACTTAAGCAGCACCTTTCAGGTCATGCAAATATATAACACAAATCATTCCCTTTCTATTCCACGAATCACAGGATCTGATGTAGAGGAACAGTTACTGCTGCTTGCTCTCTTCACACACACCCCCCCCAATACAGTTGCTCACATCCTAACACTTCTGAAAATGACTGTTTTGCCATCCAGCTTTTGGAAACACATAATGCAAAACTCAGTGGGTCCTACTTACCTCCTCCTTACTGATGGATTATTACAACCTGGCTTGACTTTACACGCAGACTGAATATACTAGCAGCTGCACTCTTTCATAAAATGGGATACAGTTACTAGTTTTGCCACCAAAGTCATCAGACCAGAGTTCCTTACTTGTGGCCATGAAATTCCTTTCAGATAACATACTTAAAAAGAAATCAAGAATCCATGGTGGAGAGGATAAAATGACTCATATTTTAGCAAAACATAGACTTGCACCTCTGAAACATGTAGGTTTGGCAGGAAGCAAACATGCACACAGCCTATTACAAAAGGCATCTTGTTGGTCTCTCCCACAAACATGTAAGTAACTGACAGGCTACTTGAGAAACTTTCATGAAAACAGCTTTTTCACGGAAAACTGAGTTGTTCTGTTGTTGGAAGGTTTTCTTAATTTTAAATAAAGAATCTCATTTTTTACACAAAGGACATTCCAAATTCCACTTTCCAACTTTAACACATTTGCAGCACATATTAGAAAAACAATGGCTCTTCACAGAGAGTAGTCTTTGCACGATGAACTGACAGCTAGAAGATACAGGGAAGTTCAGGTTAAATATAAGGAAGAAGTTCTTTACTGTGAGGCTGGTGAGGCACTGGAATAGGCTGCCCAAAGAAGCTGTGAATGCCCCATCCCTGGCAGTGTTCAAAGTCAGGTTTGACAGAGCTTTGGGCAACACAGTCTAGATGCCCTGCCCACGTGTCCTGCCCACGGCAGGGAGGTTGGAACTAGATGATCTTAAGGTCATTTCCAACCCTAAACGTTCTGTGATTCTATGATTCTATATCAGGTAGCTGCTAGAATATCAAAGTGTGAACCCAGTGGCCAGGCTCTCTGCCTTTCCCCCTTGTCAGATCTTGCCCAAGGCAGTTGTAATCTCATCTGTGAGAGAAAACTCCCTTTCCTCATCCCATTCTTCCTTGCTCAGATACAAATGCACTTCTCTGGAGTGTGACCAGGAACAAGGACTTCTGTCTCAAGAAGTGGGCCACTCTGCTGTCCCCTGTCTGCCCACCCCACAGAGGAGCAGCTCAGCATGAGCAATGAAACACAAGTACGGAGGGATAACTGGAGTAAAAATGCTAGCAATGACAAAAAAATACATGTGAGAGAGCACACACACTACAGAAAATGGCAGAGTTTCTCTGAAGTCCAGGCTCATATAGGTGAAAGTGTCTGTACCCAGTATATCCTATTGGGTAGGTGCATCTGGTAGGTACAGCCAGCATATACAGATACTAAGTGGAAGCTCTCAGGTGCAGTTGAAGCCACCTGAATCCAATCATCTAGGCCATTTCCTATGCTACAGCCATCTCCCAGCCCCTCCAGGAATTCTGGCCAAGCACAGCCTCACTATTTATACCCATATATGCTATGACTGAAACCTCCAGACTCACAAACTTACAGCCCTGCTCCCACTGTCAAAAATGGTGCTGCAAATTCCGCAGATGTTTAAGACAGTAACATCCCATGGACCACCTGGGGACTTACTTATCACACAGCAAGGGGACAAAAGCCATCCCTACTCATTGCAGGTCAATAATAACTGCAACAGGTAGACACGGCAGGGGCAAATGGAAACAACATCTAGTTCTAACAACAGGCTTTCTATTAAGGGCTAACTAGATCTATACTACAAGTTTTGCAGCATGAGCTATCAAGGGACAAGAAGATGTAATTTTCTGATGCTAAAGCTGTGCTGATAAAACCTTCCAGGACAATATATGGTCAAAACCATGTACCTACCACAAGTAGTTTACTGTGCTTGGAGATTGTGTACAAGCTATAATGTGTTCACTTGCTA
Organism: Coracopsis vasa; assembly: GCA_026283785.1. Classification (NCBI taxonomy): domain Eukaryota; kingdom Metazoa; phylum Chordata; class Aves; order Psittaciformes; family Psittacidae; genus Coracopsis; species Coracopsis vasa. The sequence goes on along the minus strand of JANHGB010058552.1, from coordinate 2,441 downwards.
GTCCAAGCTGTAAACACACAATGGGTGTACTGGTGATATGGTACTGTGGGTTTACAAAGCCATGTTAGTATTTACATCACATGAGCACATGCCCATAATTTCACTGGGACTGCTTAAGTAATTGAAGGTATACAGGATTGGGCTTTACCCTTGCGCTGGTAACATTACCTTGAACTCTGCAAGGGGAACAGCCATTTACATCTTCAGTAGATTAGAATTGTTGGCTTCATTTGAGTTTGCTTTTTGAACAAATTTAATTTGAAGGATTCTGTGTCCCTTTTGTTCCTGGTATGTAAAAAACTAATCCACTTATTTTGGTACCCGTCCCTGCTTTAAGATGCTTTATGACTGCACACTTTTTGTAATAGAGTTACTATTTATCATATGCTGGCACTGAAGGCCATTAAATCCAAAATCTTGCAAAACTGTGGCAGTTCAGTGGTCACTATGAATACTGGAGCTAGTTCAACCACTGCATGCCAACAGCTTGATAATTACAATGTTTTTATCCTGCAGGTAAATTGTCTGTAAAGAAAATAGAGTTTTTATAAGTGCATTTGACATTCTCTGGTGTACTGGGATCGATTTATCGGCTACGGGTTTATCATGAACTGTTCACAGTGAATAATAAATTGACTGGACAACATATGGCATTTGATATTCAAGGACAGTTTTGAGCGCACCAAACTTGGTTTACTCCATCACAGGGCAATGTGGCTCAAATTATTATCACAAAATCATAGCACTCAATTTAATACAATCCGGTTTAAAAGTACCTTCAAAAGGTACCGACAGATCCAGACAAAACCAGTTTCTCATTTACCAGTTTGTTTAGACGTTCTTAGTTCTGACTCTGGTTTCGTGCATAATGTAACTAGCTTTACTAAACACTGAGAGCTTTTTAAATGTGTGCATGAAGCTGAAAAACTTTTCATGGACATGGAATAAAAAATTATTTCAAATTAATCAAACATTCGCCCTCCCTCTATCTAGATACGTACATATTTAAGAACTGTAAGTGACCCTGAGCCAGTTCAGACCCAAGCTTCTGGTGTCACAGCAGACAAGCCCATGTGCACATTGCATATCCTTATCTCCAGTGCACATGCTATTACTTTCACATTCTTAGCAGCCCCCTACATAGCGTGACAGCTAATGAGGAATATTTCACTGGAAGATGTTGAAACCGCTTTATTCCCATAAAATATTTGGGTAGTTGCAGATAATGGTATTCCTGACAATTCTCCTTTCCCTCACTAGGAAACTCCCAAGAAAGTACTGCCACATCAGAACAATGGCATTGCACACCCTCACCCTCTAAAAATGAAAGCTCTGAAAGAGTTACAGAAACATTTTATGTGATGACAAATGCAGTTTAGGAAGTCTCCATCCTTTTTCCTTTGTATTTGCTTTTTCCCCTCAATCATGTTAATTCAACCATAAACTGAACAAAACTGCACTGAAGTGATTTGACCTGAAAACCAAACCAAACCAAAAAAATAAACCCAAAATCTGAATCTGGTTTATAGAATAACCCTGCAAATAATATCTGGTACAACATGGAAGTGGGTAACAACAGTGCAGGAATGATGAATTATAAAACTCACTTTGCTGACTTGACAAAATGTATAACCATACTTGGCCATACAAAATAGGTAGTACTAAAGAAGCAGACATTACAGCTTTTTCCCTAGCATTTTTTCCCATTTTAAGTTGGTCAGGGTTAAAATTTCCTGCCATTTCTCATGGACCACAAGACTACTTAGTATCTGTCCCTAATTCCTTGCTGTTTCTCAATCAGGCAGTCTCAGTTTCAGGAAAGGACATGCTCATAGAGCTGAATTTCTCAGCAATGCACCCTGCAACTGCCTTTGTATTAGCAAAACAAGAGGAGTGGTCATTTCTTGCTATCGCTGCCTTCATCAGTGTTAAAGCTGCAGTGTTGGTAGTTAACCAAATTAGAAAAATGTGTCAAATTGTGAGGCTAAATTTTCTTCAACAATTTACACATCAAATCACAGGTGTCATCTTAACTCTTTTGCAAAGAGCAGCACGCATTATTTCCCAGTCAGCTGTGACAACTAACTGCTCAATACAGATTAAAAAGTCAAAAAAAAAGGTCTGCATTTTGCTTTCTATTATATTAATTATAACTTTTTAAGAAAATGAAAGCTTTGTTGCAAACACATTTTGATCACTGAATATGTTCTTTCACATTTCTGAAATATTTTGAGATCCCCAGAAAGAAGATAATGTATAAGCCTTGCTGTTAAAATTACCACCTCCTCATCCTTAGAGAAACAGTATCCAAAATGCTTACAGTGACTTCTAATGCAGCAGAAATGCAGACACAATTTATTAATGACAATTATTTTTAAACACACCCCCCCCCATTTTAGAAGAGTTGTTGGGCCCAGATGTTATGAGGTGAAATTCAACAG
>JANHGB010058545.1:0-15227 GCA_026283785.1 Coracopsis vasa | reverse complement strand
GGGGTGGGGGAGGAGGGAAGGAGGTGTCTAAAAGGTGAATAACAAGCAGAAAGTTCAAATTAAGCAATGCATAGTAAAGCTGTGATGCTCCTTTCCACAAGATGTTGTGGCTGCTAGAAGCTTAGATGGACTCAGAAAGTGATTGTAGCTTTATTTTTCAATAGTTTACTCATTAAAGGCTACCAGTTACAATGATAAAACCGTTGATTCCTGAAGTCAAAAATCATAGGAGCCTGAGAGAATATATCAGGGAAGTGTGGCTGTATAGTTGGGCTCTTCTTACACGACCCTTAATCATCCTTCCTTCTGTTTCCTGCCAGAAGAGTTTACTGTAAAACCAAGGATCGTACAGCTTTGGCAAAGAGGTACAGACCACAGCTGTGGTCATCACAGTCTTCCCTAGACGTGCTCTATGCAGTAATGGCCCCATGCATGACATTCTCCATAAAACCTACAATGAACCTCATGATCTGTGAGGTGCAGTGCACACTGCCATGGGTGAGCCAAGCAGCAGAAAATGGGCTTGGTGATGCCTTAAACACTGTCATAAAGAATTTCAGTACCTCTACCACCTAGCTTTTCACCTTCTTCTCCACAGCCAGACACAGTAAAGGCACAGCCAGTATCCTCAGATACTGAGCTAAACAAACTTCTGTTCTTGTTTCCTTTATCTCAGCATCTCCTTCCCACTTCAATATCACCCACGGTTTATGCTGCACAAGTTCTGCTGCCTACCAAGTTTTCCAACCGTGCTCACTGCAGACAAGTAAGAACTAGGGCACACCTCATTAAATGCACATACATAACTAATTTCTATTCAAAGAATGGCCGTTTCACTAACCATCCACAGACTGGAGGAACATACGGTGTTTAACATTACATTACGTTGCATTACTATTACATTACATTACACTACATTACGTTATATTAAACACTACAAGATATTACATTAAACACTACAAGATATTAGTGCAGAAGAATTAAATTTAAGATTATATTCCACAGTCCTGAATGCAAAAGTCACTGATTAACATAGTCTAGCTTTATGTGTGTACTAATAGTTAACAGGTTTTCTTTTTCCATCTCCATAAATAGATACTCTGAACAGCCATTAGTATCTCTGTGTCTTTAAACACTGTTTAGTTTCCTTCTGATTGGTACATAAACACTTTTTTCTACTGTAAATTTAGTCACTGTATGAGTGACCTTCAGAATATGAGCAAAGCTAGACAACTGTGACTATGAAATTTTAAATCTGATCAGAAATGACTTGGAAAATTGAGTGCTTGCAGTGGTGGTAGCCATTCTGCATCTCTGCTGGTGTTGCAGTCAGAGCTCAGCTAGGGCAAGGGCACTAGAGAGAGATCGTGCAAAAGTTCTGCACATACACAATGCTGGTCAAGCACCAGAAGCAGCACAAGAACAAGATTGCAGTGTCTTGAATTTGCTGCACAGAGTAATATCTTCAGTAGCAGCAAACACTATCTCTAGTACCTGCACATGTTCCATGTCCACACTCTGCGTACCATTTATGCACTGATGCAGCTAGAGGCTATTCCTCTTACAGAGGTTGATCTATCAAAATCATATCTCAGGAGGGCAACTGAAAAAGTCTTATTTTTACCAGAGTAGAAAAAACATTTCAATGGATTCAAATAGAGGAAAAATCAAAAATCAAGCTTTAAATTAACGTTTTGTGATCAAAAGTTACAGACAATTAAAAATGCATAAAATTTAGGACAGCAAAAGTTCTCAGAAAGAAATGAAATTTTGAGTAGCAGTCTTAGAGACAGCTAGAGTAGTCTGTCAAATCAATATAACTCATCTGCAATTAGGTGTGTGACAAGATAATGGGCATTTTTTAAAATTTCTTTTAGAATAAGAGATCTCAACAGGCAGGCACTTTTTTAGGCTGCCTTGTGGTTTTTCTTCACTATTGCTTTCTTGAACTAATTACAGAATCCATTACCACATAACTTGCTTTTGTTTTCTTATGTGAGTATGTTTTTCCTTTCCCCAAGTGAAACAGGATATCAGACTTTCAGAATTTCTGTCCTACCTTTTGCAATACCATTCATTTTTATGTGGCAAGAGCACAAGGATTTAGCAAATCACACTGTGGTTAAAGGAAGTTTGCAGCTTTCCTATTGCAATAGAAGAAAGCTTTTGTTGATCTACAAGATTGACTAACGTGGGACACTTCCTACTCCCCCTTACTTTGATGTCATCAATTTAAGAGAAATAATAACAGCAGAAATAATAACTGTATTTTACTGTTTATCTTCCTCATTTTGCCATGACACTGACTTTTAAGGAGAGCAGATTTAAAGAGCACATAAACCAGCTGGAAATGCCCCTTCAAATCCAATGCCATTAGGGACAATTACCCCAGTGTCACTCATACAAAGAGTATGGGACCTGCCTTCACTCCATTAATGACGTATAGTGATTTTATTTTTTAAAGAAAATGCTAACAGTTAAATGTCTATGCTGCATTGTCATTGCTAACAAAAAAGAATAGCTAAAAATCATGAAGAGAGCTTGAAGAATAGACTGGTTTTGCTAAGGAGATTTTTCAGTTATATGTAACATGCTATGACAAGAACAGTACACATACTAATTTCTTAATAATTTGCTCTCCAAAATTTCAGTTTTATTTTGGAAGGAAGGGAAAATCCTGGCCAACCTGCTCCATAAAATTAAGGTAGGAAATGAGAAAAAAGGGGATGTATTTGGACAGAAGAATCAGGTTTTTCCATATTCATTAAAAAGGACATGGAAACCAGTATCAATGTCTTGTTGTAATATTTTGTTTTGTTTTTTTAAAAAAGGGCTTCCAGTTGTTTTCAAAGGATTTTCTTTACTTGTAAAGGGACTGTGATTCTTTAAGTGAAACTACATGCGCATATGTCCTTTTAAAAATATTTTTTAGACATGCTATAAATGTTCATCCACTCTGAGTCCATGGCTACTCTCCATGATGATTATTACATACCACTTAAAGATACATGTGATAGAAGAAGGACATTGCTCACTTAGAAGCATGCTCCTCCTGCATTTATACATTGTGAGGTTGCCTATATTTCCAGGAACACAAACTGTTTTCTCCAAGGGATTCTGTTCTCATGCAGAGTCCGGGATGAGTGCTGCTCAGGGGATGACACCTCCTCAGTACTTTGGCTCTTCGTTCAACAGATGATCCCTTTCTCGCCTATAACTATTTGCATTTTTCCTGAAGTTTCCTACTCCAGGAATGGTAGGGAGGTGATAACCACAGCAGGATTTCTACTATTACCTTCTAAACCCTAAAAAATAACAATTTATCTGAGGCAAAAGTTGTCATTAATATTATTCTCCTGGGAAACTGAAAACAAAGTCCTTCTCCTGAGGCTACCCAGAGATGGACCAAAAAAACCATAGTGACATTTTTCATAAAATGTTTCCTTCACAAATAGTTGCCTTGTTTGTGAAATAAAATTATTTAAGACAGCTTCAGCCACACAAATGAATTAATGGCAGAGAAACCAACCCTCCTCCCCTCTGATACTGTATTCCTTCAGATATCACAGTTTCTTTGCTACAGTGGTGAACACTGCAATGACTTTGGCTGTAGGTATCTCGAAAATTAAAACCACTGCTGTTGCTTTAGCTTTCAAAGCCTGGTGATCATCAGTGGCCTACAGGGGCTTCTTATGGCAACCAAGACATTGCCAGTGGTTCACCTCCTGGAGTACAGAAGGTAACAAAAGGACTGTGCCTGAATCCTTCCCTACTGGTGGTAACTTCCAGTGCCAAAAAAAAGCCAGTCTTTGAGCAAGTATAAGAATTAATGGGTCTCTACAAATTCTTCAAGCTGAGTTTCTCCATTTATTTTTTTGATTTGAACTAAACTTGCCTCTCAAAATTAGATTTAGGTTTCGACACGGAGGAAAGGTTTGAACACCCTCATTTTGTGTCCTAAACCTTGGAGGGCAGCTGCTGTATCCTTAGTACGAAGTGTACAATTAGTACCTAAATGGATATAAAATACTTCAGCGAAAATGACATTTTGAAACATTACAAGGACTAACCCTAAACAAGAAGATTACCAAAAGAAAAGTTTTCAACATCGTTTCATTGTTTTATTTTCTCAAAGTGTTGAGACAATTCTGCAGAAGCAAATTAACCCTTGGGGACTTCTCTTTCAGCAAAGGTGGTTAGAGTATGAGCAAATTTTCAAACAGTGTCCCCTCAGACCACATTCCTAATCTGCTTCTTCCATTTTACATAAAATTTCCAGCAGTGAATAAAGCCCTGAGGAGAAATAAGCCTAATTATTTGTTCATGCCCCCCCACGGTATCCTACTTGATTGTGTCAAAAGAGTCATTCTGCTGATGCACCTCCTGCCAGCCGGCTGTACAGTATAGTGGTGACTCTCCTTCCCTCATTTTTTTTCCCTCTCCACTTGGCAGAGGTGCATGTGTGGGATTTCACAGGGTCATCTGACAACTTTGAGGCAAGAGATATGTCCAACTTCTATTGGTTGCTTTCAATTTGTACGGACTAAACCAACATAATTTGAAGCTTCAGACAAATACCAGGAAGGGAAAAAAACCTCTGCTGTTGACTTACTGGAACACACTATGATTGAGACTTCAAGGGAGGGAATTTAAAAGGAACAAATTGCATGGATTGTGCAAGCTATTAATTCTATAATTTGATGAACAAGCCTAATAATGCATGCCCTAACATGAGAACGTGGGTAACAAATACCATAATTCACAGCTGTCATGTCTACCTTAAAGTGATGTCTGCATAATTTCCCAGACTAACCAGTTACTACACTTTCTCAAATAACAGCTGAATTTGCCCCTCCTCCTCTGCCTGTTGCTTCCAAAGTCATTTCCTTAACACAGTCAGAGAGCTGACTTTTACAGATCAAAGTCATTACAATATATCTAAACTGGATATTAGTGTTATATAAACACTAAGAAGGACACAAAACCTTTTTCAAAACATAAACTGGAGGTTGCATTTTCTATATACAATATCCACCTCCTCAATATGGTATATTAGCCAGGGCATCTTATTCAAGAGTCACCATAGGATTTTTATGTGTTGGAGCAGAAGGGAGAATATGGGGTCTATTAAACACTGAATCTAATGCTGAACTACAAAGCAGGACTTCACACAAAGACTAAGTGCCAGATGTCTGCATCTTGCTCATCAAAATTAGCAGCCAGGGGATTCACAAGATGTTTAAATCATATTTATAGAATGAAGACTCTTACTAAAATATTACTAGGCAGATATTGTAGTGATATTGTGCAAGGTAACAGAGTAAAAATAATTCATAAATATGATAAGGTAAGAAAAATGTTCCAACCATTTTGACCAACAATGAGTTCTGCTATTTAAAGAACACTTTGGTAATATTCTTTATTTTTAGGACTTCCTAGGAAGTTATCACTGAGCAGCCAGAGAGGACCTCATATACGTTTGATAAAAAGAATTCACCCTGGTGTAAACCTACTGATTAGCTGTTAGACAGATAGTAGGAATCCATGATGATATTTTAAAAATCCTATTCTATTGATCCAGAAAACCCACGCCATTCCTAAGAAATGCGAAATATTCCAAAAGACTGATAAACTTTTTTTTTTTACGGTTTCATCCAAGCAATTTTCCACTGCCAAAAAATAAGTAGTTTTTCAACTTAAGTAACTCACTTGGAGATAGTTGTTTCCACATTATATCAGAGACCATTTTAGTTCCTTGTACACCAGATGATCCTAAAAATTTATCTAGTACTACTCTGCTACAGTGAAGAAACTCACCACTTTGCAGGTGGTGCTTTACCATTTCCCCAAACTGGGACTGTAACCCCATGCCCTTCATCTACTGCTGTCTTTGATAGCCTTCCCCCCTCATCCCTGTCCCATCACTGCCACTTCCCCTGCTTCCCCATGCATTTCCTCACTCCCCTTTCGAGGCAGAGGCATTGCAGAGCTCATGGAGAGGGGTCATGGGCATGGGAGTATCTGATGGCTGTTCTACAGAGAGCTCCCCTGCCTTCCCAAGAGATGTAGGATAAATGAGCCATACATTCTGGAGAAAATACACACATATGTTGGGGAAACTGAAACTGGACAAGGACTACTCACAAAGTACTCACAAGGACTACTTGCCCAGCTCTGTAGCAGAGAAATAAATTAAACCTTACACAAAGATGGTTCCTGGTTTCAGTATGTAGTCTTTTGCAGTTTAGTCTTCAGTGCATTTCATATCCCTTCATTTTGTCCATGAATGTTGACACGAAGTATTACTAGTACCAAAGAACAACTCTAAATTTCCACAAAGAGGATGTTGTCATGTGTTTCTCCATTCCTCATCTGAAGCAATGACTACATGTAGTATTGCCATTCTATTGTAGCAGCTTTTTTTTAAAACAGAAGATCTAGGGCTAGAGTCAGACCTTAAATCCAACAAGGTAAGTTTGATATTTTAGATAGTTATATCCTGTTATACCTAAGCTTTTAAATTAATCATGGCAATACTGAATTTAGGATAAGTACTCAATTAACTCCTCAGATTTCTAAGAAAGTTTTGCACTTTCTACTGAACCTTTTGCTACCATGAATATACTGCCAGAAGATGCTCAAGAGAGCTACTTCAAACACAATGACCTTAGTCACTACATTTACTGCAAAAATCTCCGATGTGGGGTCATTTTGTTACTGCCCTCAGTTTCCAGTAACCTCCATCCCCAGGGCCTCACAGAATCACAGAACCACAGAATAGGCTTGAAGGCAAAGAACTGGAAGCTTTTTACCCATGTTAAGTAGAGGTCGAAGAGTGTCAGTGTGATCTTCTCCTGGCCTGCCCACAGACTGGAGTGTGAAAATGTAGCATTCTTGGCCTTCATTTCTCTGCAAAAATTGCTGAACTCCCCTTCCAGAAAAGGCATACACACAGCATGCTTCTAGATGACTAATACTGTATTCCGTGTTGCAAATGCATTTTATTCTGTTGTCGTTATTTTTTCCACAGTCAGCCCAAGGGTGATTCTTGCACTATTTTATGTTGTAGTAATGGGACAGTTTGGCAATCTGTCCCATTATCCAATATCACTCACCAATTGTCAGTGGGTTTCACTTTCTCTCCTTCTAAAGAGAAAAAAGTGACATTTTCCGAAAGCCATGCATTTGGGGATTTTGCCAAAGAGATGCGTGAATCAGGCTGTTAACAGACAGTACATGGAGATCATGCATGATTGGCTTGATGTGCTACATCCAGTTGATCCCAGGAAATAGCTCACGTTTGACCTCACAGCCTGACACAGGCAGCACAGTCCGAGCAGAACACCTGTTAGTACATGAAGCATGGCTGAACAGGTAGCTCAGAACACAGCCTTATGCCACAGTTACAGCAATGTTCAGGATAAGTAAAGAGAGAATCAAAATAGTCAGGATAAAGCTGCATTATTTAACCTGATTAAAAGTCAAAATATTGTGATGAGCCAGTCCCCATCACTACTGAAAAACAAGCACAGTGGTCAAACAGGGAGATGTGAAAAAAGTACACAGCTTTCAGCCCGCTGCTAAAAAAGGTCATCCTATTTCAGGGGGGATGCTTGTGTATGTCAGTTGTTTGTCATATCAATTGCTATTAAGCCAAACATTAGAAAGGGCTTAGTGACTAGGTTCTTTCCTACAGCATATTGCTGGGAAGCGGCACTGTTTAGAGATTGTGATCTCTGATTCCAAGGAAATCCAGCAATAGCATCAGCAGCCAAATTGATGGCAGTGAGTCAGGCCAGTTTCTCTCAGAAATTTCTGCTGCTGGTGTATGTAGTCAAAACCCTGGCAAGTATTACTGAGCTGAAATGAGAACTGGGGAAGTTTCACATCCCTGCCCAGTGCTGGGTAACCAGCACCTTCTCAGCCCTCTTGCCCCAGAATATGCTTTACCCAATTTATTTTTCAATTAACCCTTGTTGTTGGCCAAGAAGAAGAAGAAGCAGCCAGATTTTCTCAGTGAGAATTACCCATAAGGACAGAAACGTTAATGCTTCAGCAGCAAAGACCAGCAATGATGACGTGAGGCCAGCCTGTGCTAATGCTAGGCACTCCTGCATGTACAAAGAAATTAGGTTGAGGGAAATGATGAATAGAATAACATTCTTTGCTGAAAGGCTCACAGCCTCAAAATCAGTCTGAGAAGCTGTGGTTACATAGCATGGTATGTGGTAAGGAAATAAAATGGAGTCTGGAAGAAGTGATACTGGGATGAAGCAATAAGTCACACTTATAGGAAATGGCCATGTACCATGTTCTTCCAAAAATATCCAAAGCACTTGGAGGATCCTGTCCAGTTTTGGTTGTTGTCTATGACCCTGTTACATTGCTGCAAAACAACCATTGAAAAAAAGTAAGAAAACTTAACTTTTAGCAACTTCTGAATACACAGCTGTGGAGAGGAATGTGATGGTGCCTGCAAGCTGCAAGATCCAATATAGGCTAAATATCTTCTAACTTTAACTTCTGTAACTTCTTTCAGAGAGTGCCACCTCCACTTCTAGCCTGAAAGACTTGGAAACTTATTAAAACTCCACTTGTCTGAGATACAGTCTATATTAACAGGAAAAATTGACAAAGCTCAGTATCTTTTAAAGGCTGTAGGGAGCAAGAGCGGCTCATAGCAAACCCTGAAGCTGGAAGAATGAAGCATAACATTTAGAGCTATGACAAAATGCCTACCACAATCCTAATGAATATGTGTTTAAACTCCAGACACCTGATGGTCTGTTATAACAGAGTGCTGTAAATATTAAGAAGAATGGTTTTGTAATGAATCCAATTGTAATGAGTCTCACTCTGGATGATGCTGAGAAAAAACAGCTATGTAATTGCAATGTGCTCTGCTGCTGTTCTGATTAGAGCTGTGCTGGGATCTCTCTTAGCTTATATGATTAGGGAAATATCTGCATATTCTCATTCAGTTGATGAAGCATCAATATCTTTAAGTTGGCTAATGAAACACCATCAGTAGAAAACTAACAATGAATTACCCTTGAGTTCAGGTTCACTGCATTTTACAATTAACCACCAGGTCTGAGTTTTCTTACTTTTAATTGTAACTCTAGACATATAAATTGTCACGTCTTGAATTACCGGTAAAGACATGTTCATGCAAAACATCAGTTAAATACTTTTGAAGATGCAAATAACTGGTTAATGTAGGCATTTGAAATTAGCATTTGACCTCAAGGATTTTCATGTGGGCTTTAATGCTAATTCATTAGGTGTGTTTGGATGATATAGTTTGCATTCTGAATTCCTGTACAATGCCTGTACAATGAAGTGAACGGCTGTAGTTAATCTACTGGGGTCTGCTGGTTTGATTAATCATTGTAATATTGCTACAGCTAGCAGCCACAGAGTCAGCTGGGCAGCACTGTTTTGTCACACACAGGAGGCACCGCAGTTCATCACAGTCTCCTTCACAAAAAAGGAAGTAGGAGAGAACCCTGCACAATCCTGGAAGGATTCGAACAACGGCTCTTGCCCTCTCTCTGAGAGAAGTCGCTGCCATCACTCCTGCATTTTCCCTTACGGGCCACAGCTCTCAAGAAGCACTGAACACATTTGGGTCAGTTACTCAGTGAATCATCTTTAGTCCATGAAAAGTCAGATCAAAGAGCTGAGGAAATTGGGAAGGGAGGTAAGGGGATAACATTCCTTTTTTCCTCTTCACCAGCTTCCTGGAAATATGGGAAATACCTTCAGCACTTCAGCCATCTGCAAGGCTTGTGGCTTCTCTATTTTATTCTCAGCAGGTACATCTGGTTTCTGCTCAAGGGATGGCCCTTTTTCCTCTGACATGGACACCTGCAAATTAATGAGAATGAAACCACTTCAGTCATTTTCAGGGAGACTGAGTGAGGTTTCTTGAAACATAACGGGAACTGAAAGCAGTAGCAACACTTTCAGCAGAACTCTATAAGCTTATGCAGTGGCATCACATCTTGCTGCAATGCCAGGCTGCCTGGGGAACTTCTGTTCATTCAACACCTCTTCCAATGGCATCTTACACTAGTTCATTTCTTTGAAGTTCTTGAATCTGGAAATTATTAATGGCCAGTCAAAAGTGGTGTTCCCCAGGGTCCAGTGTCGGGGGCAGGTATGTTTAATATATTTATCAAGTGCACCCCCAGTAAGTTTGGAGACAGCACCAAGTTGGGCAGGAGTGTTGATCTGCTGGAGAATAGGGAGGCTTTGCAGAGGGATCTGGACAGGCTGGATCAATGGGCTGAGGCAAATGGTATGAGGTTCAAAAAGGCTCAATGCCAGGTCCCGCCCTTGGGTCACAACAACCCCATGCAATGCTACAGGCTTGGGGAAGAGTGGCTGGAAAGCTACTGGGGTGTTGGTAGACAGCTGGCTGAATATGAGCCAGCATTGCGCCCTGGTGGCCAAAAGCATCGTGGTTTGTATCAGAAATAGTGTGGCCAGCAGGACTAGGGCAGTGATCATCCCCTTGTCCTGGGCACTGATAAGGCTGCACCTCCAATATTGAGTTCAGTTCTGGGCCCCTCACTACAAGAAAGACATTGAGGTGCTGGAGTGGGTCCAGAGAAGGGCAACAGAGCTGCTGAAGGTCAAGAGCATAAGTCTGATGAGGAACAGCTGAGGGAACTAGGGTTGTTTAGTCTGGAGAAGAGGAGGCTCAGGAGGACCTCATCGATCTCTACAACTACCTGAAAGAAGGATGGGGAGGGGTCGGGTTGGTATTTCCTCCAAAGGAAGAAGTGATAGGACAAGAGGAAATGGCCTGAAGTTGTGCCAGGGAAAGTTTAGGTTGGATATTAGGAGAAATTTCTTCACTAAAGGATTGTCAAGCATTGGAACAGGCTGCCCAGGGAAGTGGTGGAGTCATCATCCTTGGAGGTATTTAAAAGACGTGTAGATGTGGCGCTTAGGGACACAGTTTAGTGGTGGACGTGGGAGTGATATATTAATGGTTGGACTTCATGATCTTGAAAGTTTTTTCCAACTTAAACAACTTTATGGTTCTGTGATTCTGACGTCCAATGTTTGGCAAGGGCAGTCTAATACGAGAAAAAAAAAGAAAAGAAGTTCAAAAAATCAAATCTGTTTCTTCCTCTCTCCATGTTTAGGATATTTGGAAATTTCACAACAATAATTGCCAAATTCCATTCATGGTCCTGACAAGCTAACTTTACTCCAGACCTCAGATACAGTAGATCCAGCTCACATCTAGACATCCATTCATCCTAACCTTGTGTTAGCAGCACTGTTGTGACAGCTGTGCCTTTTGTCGGGACTGGCCAGCTGCAGAGAACAGGGATGAGATAAATACGACAGAAGTGCAGTTGTGACAGCAGCTTTGTACAAAGGAAATCAGGGATTGTGATGGCTCCCCAGCGTGTATATGAAATACTACTTGTACTGCTCTGCATTTTTTTAACTTTTAATCGAGCCATGACCTCAGGATTCTAAATGAAAGTGACTTTGCCTTCCCCCTCTGGTGTCAGAAGTGACAACGCCTTCCAGAAACACAGGCCTCTAGACTGCATCTTCTGGCCAAGCTGTAGCGGCTTTGGGTGCTTGACACACATTGATGTCTTGAGCATATGTTATCTTCTTACGGGCGAGCTCACGGATTTCACTGGATAGGCTTTCCACAGGATCTTGGCCAAGAAAAATAAAACCCCAACAGTTATCTCTCTGAAACATAGAAAAATAGAAAAATAAATCACTGCCCCATCTTGGCACCTGGTTTGCTTTTGAATCCAACCTGCTTCAGCATATACTATTTGCTATTGCTGAAAATAGGCGCCTCTAGCTCCATGCCTTTGGAATTCGATGTGCTCCTTGGTGGCCTTGCTCTGCAGATGATGTGAGGTCAGCCTAGGGAGTCCAAAATGTTTCATAACACTCGAGAGAGAAAGCACAGCTCAGGTCCTGTTTGTGCTCAGCTGGGGCTGGGCTGCAGACTCTGACAAGCTTATCTGCTGATGTCAAGAGTGATTTAACATGTGACAGTGTGTGGAAACTGGCTGTGCAAGTGGTTGCAACATCCAGTAAAAGCAGCAAAGGCAGTAGGAGTACTACAAGTACTTTGCAACCACAGCAGTTCACGCTGAAGAAAATCCCCATAAAAAGCATTTACAGCCATCCTCTGACAGAGGTTGGTTAGTAAGATGGGTAGTAAGTGGGATAACTGAAGGTTCCCTAAGGCAGCTGTGGTGATTCCCATACCCCAGAGATAAGGCTGGGTGTGAACAGGAGCCAGGAAAAAGGGGGATGTGACATAAAAGGGAGGAGAACCCACATTTTCCATGACCCAGGAACTTTCCCCAGCACAGAAGAGAACAGAAACCAGAAGCACGTTTGCTGATTCTTCTCTGGGGTAAAGGGATTAATCACAAAGGGAAAATGCCTTGTAATACTGTGACTCAGCAGAAAATATTACTTACTTGGAAGCAGCTGGAGGACACAGCCAGGATGCAGCAGTGAGTCAGGGAAACCTCGGATTTGGGCTGTTGCGTTCACCCTCCCCTCCAGACAGTCTGAAAATTTGGGAATAAGGTGATTGCTTATAAAGAGACACCTCATGTTGTCTTGTGTAGCCAGTATGGATTTGGACTGCACAGCAGAAACAGAAGCACAGAGGACATTGTTCTCCTTTTTGTGATGTCTTCTTTGGCACTGATATCTCTACGGCAGCTCCTGTGGCATGGTCCTAGCAAAAGAGGGTGGTGAATCACACAGAGCCTTCAGACATGTACAGTAGTCTAAACTGATAGTAACACAGACCTACATCACCAGCTTTTCCACAGGAATAAAAGAAAAATGAGGTAAAACCCCTCCTATCACAGCAGCCCTATACACTGTGGTAGTTTTAGGGGAAGATCTCTCAGAAAAGGGGATAAATAAATCATGTGTTGTCTTTTCTGAGAATGACCACAAGCAATGAAGCGAGCTTTCATCTCATTTTTGATGAAAGCTTTTTGAGCTTTCATCTCATGGAGTCAAAAGAAGAATAAGTCTCATTCCCAAGAAAGACATTGTGAGGATAGGATGTTATCCAATTGCTCTCTCCTGTCTGATTTACTTAAGTGGTTCTGCAGAGCAACGAATGGTACCTGGGTACTAAATCAGAACACAAGTTAAAGGAGTTTAAAAGAATTTTAGGCTGTCCTCCTCACCTTTTAGGAAATGTTAATTTTCCATAAACCGTTCAGATCAACCTACATAGTGGTTTTATTTTCACCATTTTATGTGACATGACAGTCTGGAGACCCCTGCCAGAAGTAAATCTCATGGTCACTGGAACAAATTGCCCAAAGAAGTGGTAAATGCTCCATTGCTGGAAGTCTTCAAGGCCAGGTTGGACAGAGCTTTGGCTGACATGGTCTAGTGTGAGGTGTTCCTGCCCATGGAGGTGGGCTGGAACTAGATGATCTGAAAGTCCTTTTCAACCCTAACTATTCTATGATTCTATGGTCAGTAGCAGTCTACAACTCACCAGGAAGCTGACTTTCCCCTGCCTCGATTTTATAACCCAAGATACAGACAATAATCAGCAGGTAAATAGTTAAAACAACCTAAGTAAGTAAAATAAACAGACTAAATAAACCTAAATAAAATTAAATAGCAGGCAAGGGAAAGGTGATACACGGTGACAGTGAAGTTAGGTGTGATTACATGACCTAGTCACCACAGAGACCTGGGTAACTACAAGCCACTTCAGGATTATTTGTATGGCAGACAGCATGAAAAGGTAGGATTTGGTGAAGAAAAGATGATGGTTTCATGAATTTGAAATAGTGCAATATGCAAAAATGTTAGGCATTTTATTTACTGGATGGATTCGTGGATTTATTACAAGTCCATGAAACTCAAGCTGGGATCTGCACTATTACTTTTATCAGTCATGATGAACAATCACTCTTTCCTTGCTGCTGTTCTCTTTTAAGCCTCATTGCTCAGCACTCTGATATCTGAAAGATTATAATGAGCAACGCTGGTGGGTTTTTCTCCCAAAATTTCTGCTGACAACCCCTGGTGACATGTTAGAATACAGTGTTGGTACTGGGCCACTGCCAGAGGGTGAGCCAAGAAACCGGCTGTGGGAAGCGACACCAGTCCTTACAGCTGAAATCATAGGAGCGAGTGAAATTCAACTTCACAGTCATTGGGCATAACTGCATGCTCACAGATGTACCTAGGTCAGGCTCCTGGCCCAGGCCCTGGTTTCTGTCCTGTCTGAACAGTACAGTTTTCAACCCAGGCTGCCAGAGGTCATCCAAGGACCACCATGACTTCAATGGTGCCTCTCCTGGGGACAGCTCTGCACACAAGTTCAAAGCTGCCAGTAACTTCTCCTCTTAGGAGTCCTCTCTGACAAGCAGCCCTCTCTTCAGCACTAACTAAAATGAAGGCTATAGCTTACCTCATGTTAAGGAAGGGCCTAAGCCAAAACAAAAAGACAGCAATAAATCCATCATTAGAAGTTCATCTTCCTCCCACTCTCTTTTAACTTAAATTGCTGCTTTCTATCCTTGCTTTATCTACCATCTCTAACACATAAGAAACATGCTGTCAGCCCTGGCAAGCAATTGAGATAAACACCAACCCTTGTAAACCCTCAGACAAGAGGCTGCATTTCTGTTATATTTCAGCAGTTTGGAGAAACTACCAGAAGCCAGCAAGGTATAAATATTCATTAATCCTTACCTTGCATTAGTACCGTGAATGGCAGAAAGAGATTTTGAGATTTTATGGAACAATACTACACAGATATACTACACTGATGCCAGCAAAGAAGTTTCCTCAGTTGAAAGGTGGCCTGAGGTCCTTATGCTTGCTTGACTTGCTAAAGGGTGTTTAACTTGGCCGTGCCAGTAGTGTTCCCTGAACATTTTATGTTGAAACAAAACAGCAAATTTAGCTTCCTTGTATTTTCTTCCTTAGGCAATTCATCTTCAGGGAGAAAGACTATAAACATGCTGAAAGCCAGCATTTCTTTACAGTCTCATGAGCTCACAGTACTCTATTAAGAGTTCCAGTATGGGTGGTACCATTATTAGGACCATAATATCCTCAGAGTCCTTATGGTGGATTAGAATTTCATATATAATAGTGACAATAATGACAGTAATAATAACAAACCGATTGTTAAACCCTGTGTTGGTAGATAGGAGTTTGAAAAACACCTA
>JANHGB010058542.1:0-12103 GCA_026283785.1 Coracopsis vasa | reverse complement strand
CACCATCAGCATAGCTCACAACCTCACAAGGGCATGCAAGCTCTTTCCCCACGACAAGGGGGTGTCCGTGAAAGAGTAGCTGCAGTGCTTCTGGTGTGGTGATACTTGGGCATTTGCAACAGAGCCATTTCCCTTTGCTGCCTCACTTTGGCGAAGGGGCTCCTTTCTAAACAGCTGCTCATTGCCATCTCTGTACAATTTATAAGCTGTGGGTGCCCACACAATAAACTCAATCAGAAAACATATCCAGTTTAAAAGTAATCTAGTTATACCTTACCCTGAAAGCCCAGACACAGCTTATGAGGCTTTTCAACCAAGGCCATGTTGGATGGGGCTTTGAGCAACCTGGTCTAGTGGAAGGTGTCCCTGCCCATGGCAGGAGAGTTGCAACTGGATAACCTTTAAGGTCCCTTCCAACCCAAATCATTTTATGATTCTATCTATGATCAGTAACTTGAACCACTTTACCATGTGAATACATTAGAGCTTGAACTAAAAAAAGCAGCAACTAGAAAACAAGCAAAGCAGGAGAACAGAAAAAATCCCAACAACTAAACAAAACCAAAAAAACCCACCCAAAAAAAACAGAGTAGAAATTGATATAAAATCAGCACTCCTAAAAAGTGCAGGTGATCAAAGACTTGATGCTAATTACTAAGGATTGAACACAGCATTTAGGCTGTGTGATCTGCATCATTTGTGAGAGGCTGGGTTTATTACAAGAAAAAGCATTCCAACATTTCCAAAGCAAGATTTGCATCTAGAAACAAGATTAAGAGGCCATCCCTAGAGACTGTCCTGGGAAACCACAAGCCTAAAGACGACTGAGACCCAGAGCAGGTGTGCAATGCAGCAAGTGCCTCTGAATGATCCAGCAATCATGGCTAATCAGCCCTTCTGATGAGTGAACAGCAGAGCAGAAAGTGGGAATAAAGACAGGGTTTTACTTTTAGGAGTGTCACAGGTGACACTGTTACGAGATTGCAGCCTTTGTTATGTCCATGTTTCAAAAGATATCCTTTAAAAACTAGAGAACACACAGAAAACCTTCAAGGATGTTTCGAAGATGGGTGAAAAATGAAATCTTACTATAAGGAATTAAAAGACTGGTGTGTTAGTTTAACAGCAAAGAGATTCAGAAGTGACATTACATGACATCAGTACTTTCACAGGGGAAAAAAATACCAGGTCCCCAAAGTCTCCTTGACCCACTGAGGAAGGAAAGGATAAGCAGAACAAGTGGCTAGAAGCAGAAACATGGCAAGCAGTAAACCAGACACAAGTTGGTTCACGTCATGAACAGCCACGGAAAGGGACAGGTGATTCTCCATCTCCTTATGTTTTCAAACCAAGGTTAAATGCTTTTGGGGAAAACAAGACTTAAACAATCAATATATTGGATTTTACAAAGGACATGGAAGGAAATTAAATTGCTTGTAATAATAAAGATACCAAACTACCTAATCTAAAACCTTTATCAAATTTAGGTTGAACAGGGGAATAAAGGATGTTGGTGTTCTAGCAGAACATCCAGAAGAAAGATGAGATCTAAATGCTCATTTAGCATTTAAATTTAATAACATTAAAACACTTTTTGGGAAGCTTTTCAGCCTGATAGCACAGGAAACTAAAGCTCTTTTTCCATTCAAAATGCATCTCCTGAGCAGTGGGCCCAGCTTACTGCCACCCCTCCAGGGCCAGGGGACACCTGTGGGAATATCCAGCCCTGTAGGACCAGTTTCAACCCTGGCTCAGGGAAAAACAGGAGTCTGTGCCTGATCCACTGCCTGTGCTGGAAAGCTCTGTCCAGACCAACTGCCTCCCCTTTCCACCATAATTACATAAATATTGAGTTTTTATAACTGTTTCGGTCTCACAGCAACCTTTTTAGTGTTTTCCCTGAGAAACAGCAACCTCAGCACTGCCAGTTCAGCTGCCATGCACATTGGCAATTTGCCTTTACGTGCATCTTGGTTATTGCCCAAAAGGCTCTCAAATATCTGCAAGAATGAGGGCTCTTTTGTTTATGGTGGCTGAGTCTTCACAGGCAGATCTTACTCCTTCCCCTCAGCTCCAGTATTTCTTTGCCTTTTTATATCCCCTACTAAAGTAATCTAGAAATTTTGAGAGAAAGCTTTCATTTGGAAACTGTGATTGAATCAAAACATTCAACAAGAATGTGTTGCTTAACACACACACACACAAAGCTGAGCAGTTAAAGTAATTCCTTCCAACAAGGTAGGCGTGATGTGCACCATTTCTAATGTTAGCTGGCAGGTTTTGGAAACAGAACTCATTTAAAGTTTGAATGAATTCATGTGTGTTCATATTTTATGTAAATAATCAAAATGATACAGCTGAAATAAGAGTTTTAGTGGCTCTAAAATTAATGTTCTTTAAATTCCATTTCACAGGAAATTAAGTTTCTGATTCAAGCCAAAGAGAAAACTTTGAAATGGCTGGATTTCCCATAAGCCTGAAAGTGAGCTTTTGGCAAGTCTGCCCTGTACTGCAGCAAAGAGCAATCGTGACATACTCACAGACCTCGTGAATCCATCTATTTTCCCAAATACACCCAAGCTTCACACATCGTCCAAGAAAACATATGTTCCTGTGTTACTAATCCATGCCTGGCCCACGTTTCCCAGTTTTCCTTTGACTGTGGTAGATGTGTCCACACCACAAGACCAGGTCTTGCTGGGGTGCAGAAGCCCAGCTCTGCCCAAGGCTGCTCTCCAAGTGGCAGCGGAGCTCCCCTTGGCTTCACACACGCTAGCTGCCATCCCAACCAACTCAGGTAGAAAATGAACTGCTTTCATGGTAAAAAATACGTTTAACCTTCTTCACCTGCATTTGCCCTGCTTCAATGCGGAAACTTGTTTTATATGTCTGCCGCGCTGAACAGCCATGAGGTTTGCTCCTCGCTGTGATCAGAGCTGACACCTGCCATTTCACAAGGAGGTTGTACAAACGTGGAGGGTTGGGAATTTTCTTATTCTTCCCAGACACAATCTAACCACTTCCAAGCTGTCTGCTCTGTGTCCACCAGCTGTCTGGCCCCATGACAGTCAGTTGTGACAAGCAAGGCAGATATGCACTTGATTGTCTTCCCTGACTCACATTTGACAGAAAGGACTAATATCTCAGGTGCACAAGGAAAACCAATTAAAAATCCAAGTGGCTGTTTTGCCCTTGTATGCAGGTATTTAGTTGCCATTAATACCACTGTCAGCCATGCACATGTATCAAAGAGAAATACCGCCCCCCAGCTCATTTCTTAATGCTACAGCACTTGGCATTCAGTCACAGTCTTCACTCTCAGACTGAGCTCTCTGATTGCTGAAGATGCCTTTCTAAGAACATCAGTTAGGAAGGCATTTTAAAAAGGATCCAGAAGAGGGTTCATCAAAATATTGCAACTGTTCTGCAGACCGGAACACTGACATTCATGATAGCCTAAAGGAAAACCTGAAACAACTTTTCATGTGCAAAAAAAAAAAAAAAGAAGTTAAAGGAATTTATTGATCACAGCTGACAGGTATCTATGCAAGGAAGAAATTATCTTGCAACAGATGGGCCTATAATAATAATATCCTGACAACCTGGCTTTTAGTCAATGCTTTTCATGAGTAAATCATAAACCACTTTATGAATGAGGTCAAACACCTAGTCAGAAAACGCAGAATAAGACGTAATGGTTAGAAGCCAAAGCCAAAGCCAAAGAAAAACAAGCAAGAAGTAAGTCACACTCCATTTGTTCTTTTATCAGTCACAACAGTGGATGATTAACAAATCCAGGAATTTGCCTGCGAACATGATATTCTACATCACTTGTAGTGCTAAAGGAAGGATCTCAAATATGTTAGCAGTCAAAAAGAATATTATAAAATTAAGAAAATTATTAGCTGAGGTTGTTTACCTCAGGTGAAGGAAATGAGGTGAACACAAATGTTTTCCCCTTGAAAATCTACAAATCTACTGCATTTCCCATTGGCTCCAGTCTGCCTACCTACCCACCCAATTGTCCACGTTCCAGCAAGCTGGTGAAGCCACAAATCCCACAATGCTTAATGTCACCTGGTGCCTTCATTAGGCATCAGATTTGATAAGCGAGAGACTGCATGTCCAGGTAGACTAACCTGATGTCCAACAACCTGAAGCACGTCTCTGCTGGAATTCAAGGACACGGGCAGGTCAAACAGTGAGATTCGGCATTGCTTCCAAGTGAAGTCAAAAAGTGAAGTCAACCTGGGCACAACAGCACTTCCAAGATGTCAGGTCTACATGTTTTTACAAACCTGAAGGTGTAGGGAAGGGCTATAAAATGACTGATCATCTTTTTAAACCAATCAGTGTATCCTAGACACAGTTCTGCCATAGGCTGGTGACCAGATGGGAAAACTGAATATACTGTACATCTCAAATCCAGTTACTTCAGTGTTTGAAAGTTTCCTGAACTCTTTGGCACACCTCAAACACAAACACACACACACACACACACACACAGAGTCACATATTTTTCAACTTTGCTAAGAAGGAAACCTTCCTGAGTTCCTCTGTTCTGCAGCTGCTCTTTGGAAAAATGTTGTTGGTACAGCATCCACTCCATCATTTGATGTTGGCCGCAGTGGTCTGGTCTGAAAACCCTTCAGAGCAGAGAAGCCTGTGTGGTGTTCATAACAAGGTCTTCACCCTGAGTGAGCAATTGAAATCTATTGTAAAATTAATAATACTTTTAGAAAGAGAGGGCTTATTGTTCAGAATGGCCTGTGCAAAGTTAGCAGATGACAGAACCTGTATTGCTCAAAAGTCAGCAGCCTTGCATATTGAGCCCTTCCCAGACAAATCCCAAAGGTTTCAAAGACACACAGTACTACAACATGCACTTTTAAATGTTGTGGTTGAGCAATTTTGCAAGTGAACTCTGGTCCCACTGGGAATCACAGGCTTACACAAACAAGCCAAAGTCCAAAAAGAGATAATGGATTGAGCAAAGGGCAGAACATGGATGCAAGGAGAAAAGGAAGAAAGCAGGATAAATAAGCTCCACACTTGAAAATCTGAAGGATCTTGCTCACCTCATCTGTTGCAGAGGAAAATGCACGCAAGTTACTTACTTTCGGTGTTTGTGAAAGAGCTGCCTGGCTATATTCTCCTTGCTGGGGTCTTCATGCCCATGGCTTTACTCCTGCTGCTAATTGCCTTCTTCAGGCTCAAACTAACAGAAGGTGAGTTAGGACTTGGGGGCACTGAATGGGTAGGCAGACAGAACTCAATTCAACAGGCTGTTAGGCTTGCACCATTAAATGAACTGAAGTATGATATTTTATAAAGTTGTACTGCATTTTAGATCATTTCCTCTTTGAAAAATGCTACAGGAATTTGCTCACAACTTGGACTGGAATCTCACTCAAAACTCTGTAGATTTAGATACCATACTGTAGAAGATTTTACTACACTACACTATAGAAAAGACAACCAAAATGAAGAAAAATAATGGGGTAGTTAAAGTACAGATAATTTTCCTCTATGCTTTCACCATGCATGTGTTCAGTGAGACAGGTAAGAGCAGCTACACCCTATAAGTAGCTGGTTATTGAGTACACATCTTTGTTCTTTCAAATGTATGTATTTGCTTTTACTTTGTACCTGAATCCGTTTGCCATGTTGCCTTTGCTATTTTAAAATCAGCTTATACTCACTTCAAATTTCTATCTTCAGAGAAAAAACACAATAAGAAACACCCCCACCCAAGTAAATGCAGTGTGAGTGTAACACACCCGGGTGCTGCAAACCAAGGCTGCTTGCAAAAAAGACACTTGGGCTACCACCACAGCAGGAAGGGAGTTTCTTTTAGATGGAAACCCCTGCACATGAGACCATCCAGTTTTAATGGGACAGTCCTCATGCCTTCCAGCTTTGGGTCCCAGCTGCAGCAGCAGATTCACACATGCTCTGCTCTTGTTTTAGGCTTCCAGCTGCCAAGGCCAGGTCCAGCACACGTTCAGATCAGGGTCCTCATCCTGTCTTTCTTTCAGCCCTTCCAAAACGTGTTGTCGCAGGCACTAGGCTAAGCTTGTTCCTCAAATTAGCTGCCTTTTGAACCTTTTCTCCATAGGGAGCACTAGGGAAGCTAAGATGACATCCTAGATTTCCTCTGTGAACTTCACATGCTTCCTGGTACAGCTTGGTGAGGACTCTGCTCACGGCAATGGTCCACAATGCACACACTGTAGGTTTCAGCTCTAGCAGCTCACCTGTGATCTCAAAAGCAGAGCCTTGTCTAGAGCAGGCAGGACAATCCTGGCCACAGAGCTCTGCAGATAAACCCTGAGCTGGCCCAAAGTGCATCAGCCCAACAGGAGAAGGCTAGATGTATCCATTAGCACAAGGCTAGGGAAGAACCCCTATCTAGATGCCGGATCAAGCACTGCAATTTGCACATTCATTAAGTTTGCTGTATCCTGCAGCTTCTAAAATCCTAAAAATTGGGCAATTTAACACAGTGCTAAAAGTAAAAAGGTCACACTTTGAAACACAAATTAATGAATTAACTTCTTATTTTGTGTAACACCTCCAGGCATTTAGACCCTACCCTTTTACAAAGAGGAAGGAAAGGTGTTTGTTTGCATACAAGCATACACCACAAGTTACCTTCAGGCTGCTAAAACTCAAACATTTCCTGTTCAAGATGTGCTTTCAGATGCTGAATTAATCAACTAGGGAAGTCTGTTCTGCATGCCTAACCCAGCTCTGACTTCAGTTATGTATTATCCTTACAGCAAGGTGCTGGCAGTTTTTCACACACTAATAAAAAACAACCAAAAAGTAGTGTGGTGCCAAGAACATCAAACAATTCAGTATCTATGAGGGAATAGGAAGGCTAAATGTTGAGAGCTCTTACATTAAAATGGTTGAAATGGAAACTAATTCAACTATTGCATTAGACTTTGGACAAAAGCGCAGCTTCTCCCTTGCAGCAAATAAACATCTGTGTCCATCTGCGACAGACATTAGTCATTACAAAATAATACCAAGACACTCATTCAGCCCTGGTGATGCTCTTGCTTTTCTGTTCCAGCTGGGATCAAGCAAGACAGAAAAAGCAGGTGGGTTACAGATCCCATCAGTCCAGGAATTTTGCTGAGGCTCAGACTACATTTTCATTAAGCCAAAAGAGCCCATCTGAAAAGACACATACAAACATTCACATTCATGCTGCAAAAACAACTGCTGAAACAAACTGGCCTGTCTCCTTTTCACAGAGCCCACAGTCTCCATAGCTGCACTTTCTGCAGGTCTGTAAATAATCAGCAGAACCAGGTGCTAAATCCTGCTTCTCTTCAAGCACAGAATTTTTAGCTTTGCACTTGCAGTGAGTTTAAGTAAGTAACAATTTCCTAAATTTTCTTAAAGCAATCAAGGCTTTAAGAGAGAAAGGTGAATGAAACAGTCGACAGGCTAATTTGGCAAAGGAATATTGCTTCTGTGCTTCTCACATGTCTGAATGCTTGAAGGGAATTACATCTGGCTGTTCAGCGCCTCAGGGAAGGAGATTCTCAGCTTGCAGATCTCAGGTGCTCTGGCTGGGATACTCAAAAGGATGCAGGATGAATTCATGTCTATTTAATAGTTTGAGCACCACAGTCCCAAGTCTACCTCCAAGCCCTTCTTTTGCTTAATCTGAGATAGGCAGAGTCCAACCTATCACGTAGGCCTCCAGCCAACTCACACAGCCCATCCCAAGCAGCTCTCCCAATACAAGCAACAGAGCCAGCTTCACCTTAAGACTATCAGGTGAGCAAAATGCCTAACCACAGAGAAACCTGAGAACAGACTCCTGTAAATGCCAACGCTTCCTCTCTTTGACAAAACCTCAGAAATTCAGCAGGCTTTAGGTGCTTATTTCACTAGTTCTCAAAAAAAAAAAAAAAAAAAAAAAGATCGAATTTGCATTACTAAAAGCAAGGCACACAGCTCTCCAAGCTAATGCACCCTGAAAAAGTGTTTTATGCTAACTGGATTTTTCTTATTATTTTCTTTATTTTGGCTTTTCCCCATCCCTCTCCAAATACTCCCCAAGCTCTTGTGACAGTCCCTGATGACACTGTCCTGTTGTGAAGATTCCAGGTTATGGGAGCAGAGTTAATTTTTCTGTTCTGTCTGTACCACAGGCAGCATCAGGAGGACCAGGCCAATTTGAGGCTCTCATGGCACTACCACAGTAAAGCAGAATGTGAATTGCCAGTACAAGCTAACTGCTCTCCTTGCTGTTGCTTAGAGATTTTATTCTGATTGTAGGCAAATGAGAATAGTGTATTTCTGTTGATGGCAATCTTCACTGGCCATAGAGGCACAGTCCCAGTCTCAAACTCAGAAGACTTCCTTCTAGGAGAATGGGCAAACTGACACAAACGTGCTACTTAGGTACCTCCAATTTCATAACATTAGCTTCTACTAATATACACCAGCTCCTTTTCTTTATAAAAATTCACCACAGGAAATTAGCCCATCCTCATGGAATTTTGTGTTGCTGGTTTATTTTTCAGTGGATGAGGAACCGGCCATGGCAGAAGACCCCATAAATGTCCTCCTGAATTACCAGGGCCAGTGGCAGAAACCCAGGAGATCTGGACAAAACCAGAACAAATACAAGAACCGAAGGACATTTCAGGGAGTCTCACATCTCAGGAAGCAAGCTTAAATCCAGTATGCAGCTCTGAAGGTTTAAAAATAACCAGCTGTAGATAAATACCATGGAGGAAAACAAAACAGTGAGGAAAAAAAAAAATCAGTGCTGTGTTGTACAAATGAAACAGCTGCTGCCGTACAAAAAGGTCTTGTAACAGGTTTTGCTTTCTCACAGGAGGCCAAGCAAAGTACTTTATGGAACTCATCAGGCACCAGAGACCTCCTACAACATTCTGTATCAGTTCCCTTACACAACACAGGATCGGGGGGGAGGGAAAGAACCTTGCTTGCTAGCCCTTCCCTAGTCTACTGAGAAAGCTGTATAACAAGCTCCTGAGAGAGCTGAGCTGGCACATACAGAGAAGGCAGTCTTATTAAACTGAAGATGCAGAAATAGCAAGTTCATTACAAGAACTGATGTCTAGGGAATTGAGAAGGGTAATGAAGGGGAGCTGACTTTTTCATTAGCTTGAACACTTTGGGGAAGATCTTAAGTTTTTGTGAAGTATGCAAAACATAATAGTGACGGGAAACAATAGGACTTCTCTCTGCTGAATGACCATGCCAGTTTTTGAAACCATGAAAAGATTGAGTCAGTATTCTGTAAACCAGCTAGTTATTATTCTAGTTTAAGGACAAATGGATGATTTTAAAAATATTATTCTAGTTTAAGGACAAAAGGATGATTTTTAAAATAAACACCCTCGTAACTATGGAGTTTTCTTTCTTTGCATTTCATATCTCACACAAAAATCTGCCTCTCCCTCCTTTGCTGTAGATGTATAACTTTTAGTGCACCCTAGATTAGCTGTGACAGATGGCCCACAAAAACATAACTCAGACTTTGAAAGCACTATTGCCTTTTAGTTTCTGTTTCTGATTCTCAAGTTTAACCCAAACTGATGAAGAATGAGAAGTGACTCTTCTGTCCATGACACTTAATGTCCCTATCTGCTAGCAACTGCTGTCTGCAATTACCTTCCATTACAGCTGTTTGTCATTACCCATCCTGCAAGAACAAGTGGATAATGCCTTGTCTGAGATTATGTGTGGTTTTGCACAATTTTGGTTCTCATAGACTTAAGAACTCCTCTGAATTATTTGATTAAAAACACTAATGAGACCATGACCACAGATTTAAGAAACATTAATTTATCAAAATCTGCAAGAAGAAAACAGGAGTCAAACAGCATGTACCTTTACTATATGTACCAGTCCTCTATCACATCCTAATAATATCTTATTTTTTAAAATATTTAAGTCATCACACTGGTTTACATCTGTGCAAGTAATACAGAATACATTGCATTGAACAGGTGAAGACCCAACTGTTACTTTGAAAAAGGTACCTGTACATTTGTATAATAAAGATAAAAGTTAAGATGCTTAAATGCAAGTACCTCTGATTAGATCTAGTAGTCTCTTTTTAGGTTCCCAAAAGAATTACCTGTTTGAAAGTGAAAAGCGCTTTGTGGTTCCATTTGAAATCAACAGAAAGTGCTGGGTGGAAACAGCCTTTATTCAGAAGTCACAGCATTAACTTGAACATCAAAAGTTAAACACAAGATAGATGTATGGAGTTTGACTTCAAATGAAGCAACCCTGTAAGACAACCACAGCCAAACCTGGAACAGCAAAAAGAGTAAAACCAAGTTTATCTTAGTCGTCTGGCAGAGGAATCTCCAGTTTAGCTGCAGCACTCCTCACCTCCAGCTGGCAATTCAGTTGGATGCACATTAAGAGGTTCTCCATATGTTTGAGGATGCCCCACCTGTGATTAGGCCAATATTTTGCAATCAAAAGAATAAAGACAATTTTCTTCTCATTTTATTTTTCATACATACTTGTTCTTCCCACTAAGAGAAAAGCATGCAGTCCTTTAGTTCTTCACACCAATAATTTCACTTGACTAGCAACAAACATGATCTGTTTTAGACAGCAAAAGGGAAAAAGCATTCCAAAGGCAGCTCTCAAAAATCACAGAAGCTCCCTATCACTCAGCTGTTGAGTGGACCTTACATGCATAGCTACTCAGGATATCAGGGAGCACCTCCTTCCTGAGCTCCTTTTTTACCTGGACTTTTACACTGCCTGGTAGGCCTAATATAACACAGCTCAAAGCAGCGCACACTTTCTTTACACCTAGTACATCCAGACATGAATGTAAAGGCTGTTCCTCCTGTTTCCACAGTTTCTTCAGTGTCAATTTTCCTTCCTGTTCAGCTGTGATGTTGAAGATCAAACACACCACAGACAGCAGAGAGCCAAAAGCTATAACTAGGTATAACACGGTGTCTAAGTAGAGAGATCTGAAAGTGTGATTCTAATGATCCACCTCTGCTTACAGCTGTCTCAGCTAGAAAACCCATGGTACAGAATCGATGAGTCTGACTTGCTGGCCTCCTGCCGTATCTCTGTTCTGTACCTCTCCAGAGGTATGTTATTTCATCATTTGCTATTTAAGAGTTTGACATATTCCTCAGAAGGAGTATGTCCCTAAAAGGAATTCCTAGAAGGAATATTCCCTACAAGGAATATGTTCCTCAGCTAGTATAGGTCCTTGCAACATGGACATACTGCCAACTAATTTAATATGTTGTGCTGCAGAACAATTCATGTTTTCCTACATAATCCTTAGATAACAAATTTTTGCTTTAAGTAGACCAGCAGATTTTAAAAGGAGTGCATTCTTCAGCCACAGCAGAGAAACTATTGCTTACCTGAGTACATAAACTTCAATGATATTGATATCTTTAAATAAAACCTTTTAAAATACTGTAATATATCCTTTCCTCTGGTTTTATTAATTACAGTCTACACAATCCTTTGCAGGTAATTTAAGATAGCTACTGCAAAGAACTGACATTTTACATTTAAGAAAGATGCTGCTAATAGAAAAATCGGTGATCCTGGACACTGATCAGGAAATATAAAAGGAAATGTAACAATTAAATCTGATAAAGCTGTAACAGGAGGTATCACAGCAGGAAGTGAAGCTGCTGGATATGGTGGTTTTTTTGCTGGATTACCAACAAAACCAAAAATCGTAGCAGAAGGATGTTTTCCTGATGTAACATTAACAGTAACACCAGATATATACGAAACATATCAATGGTTTGAGGATGGGGTTGCTATTCCAGGAGCAACCGAGGTAACTTTTAAACCAACAAGATTAGGAAATTATTCGGTAGAAGTTACGATAGGTACTTGTCCACCATTAAAAGATGAATATAAATTAAGAACATGTTCAGATGAATCAGAATTAGAATTTGAAACATGTGGAGTGTCTCCGATTCATATTACTCCAAAATTTACAAAATCTACCCAAACGATTAATTTCAATGAAACCAAGATAGTAGAAAATCCTTCAAAAGGAGTCGTTACAATTAACACTGTAACAGGTATTATTACC
>JANHGB010058541.1:27476-37691 GCA_026283785.1 Coracopsis vasa | reverse complement strand
CCCAAAAAGCCAGTATCTATTTCTAAAGCAATTTCATATTCTGCCCCAACTGTTTGCACATGATAGAAAGGGGCTGGAGCTGCCTACTATTATGATTAGTACTATTGTTATCGCTGAAGGGCCTCATTGTTCTAGAAGATGTTAGGTTTGCATGATTCACAATCCGTCTCTATTCATCCAGGAAAGGTTAGGAGAGAGGATCTGATATTCTGCAAAGGGTTTTCTCCCCCTGCTCCTCCCCCTGCCTTCTCCTTTACTGGCTTAAGGCAGAAAGCAGGCAGAAGGTCTCCTATTAACTAGAATTAGGAAACAGGGATCTAGGTGCCTGGGAACAGCCGCTCCGTAGCTCTAATCCCAGTGAGGACCTTAATTGTATCTGGTTTAACAGTTATTCATGCAGTTTTACTGCAGGCAGGCATGGTGATTAGGGACACTGGTTGGAAAAATCTGTTCATTAGCCTAATAAAGACTGCCTAAGCCTGCTTGTTCAGCCACTAATAATCCAACTATTAATGCTGTGCTAGATGCTGTGGTATTAATATGTGTAGTTTACTAGAGTTGCAACAGCAATATGGGTCAGTTTAGTCGTTCCTTGGTTTCTCAATCAGGCACCCTGTGCTGGTGCAAGAGAGAGAAAATGAATGAGTAAGTCTAACAAAACAGATTACACCATATAGCGAACCTCCAGTATGTTTTTTTCTGCAATTCAGAGGCAGCCCAGGAGCCTTAGGAACTGGGTTGTTTGAGGACAAGGAAATCAGCCCCTTTCAGTGATGGATGTTCTTGAAAAGCAGTTTATTTTTTACATAGGTGGTTTGCTCATTTTCTTCACAGAAGAGCTTTGGCTGTCTATCAAATATTAACAGAGGGTAATTGCTGGGGGAGAAGGATGTTCGCCTTGCTCACAGCATTGTGCATTGCATGAGCACATGCACCTCCCCGTGTGTGCTGAGACCAATACCCAGCTTGGGAATGTCCAGGTTGTCTTTGGAGAAGGGAAAAAAGAGGTATAATTGTCTTTTTCTCTGCTTCATTGATTTCCCTCAGATGACCTAGACTTTTCCTTTCCTGATAGAAGGAGGTAAAAATACTGCTCACACTTTAGGGGGATTCATCTGCCCTAAGCATAATCCTTGGGTTGCTAATTAGAGTATCATTGGCTCCTCTGTGAAAAAATGCTGTCATTCATCTTTATCTTTTATTTATAGGAATGATTTGTTGCATTTTCCACTGTTTGATGAAAATTACACTAATGTAATACTATAAAAAAATTGTTGCCAGAGATCTTTCTATGGAAGCACTTTCTAAAGATTTTAATGAGAGATAAGAATATTAAGAGGTGGATTATTGTTTTTTTCCTGCTATAGCTTATCTTAAACCTCCTTATTTTCAATACTTGTTCCTGTGAGACATTATATGTAACCAAAATTTGCCTTGATTTTGAACCATTCAAGAGTCATAACCACAAGTGGAATACAAAATTAAGCATGTACAAACTGTGAGTGTCTACTAATAGCAGTAACATCTGTCATAAAATGAGAAAGAATAAACCAGACAGGTAGGTGACCTATTACTACCTACAGCTATCCATCAAAATCCAACGGATTTGCATTCTACTTCCCCCTGATAAATACCCCTTAAAACACAGATGGCAAAACAGAAACCATTCAAATGGAGAAAAAATGCATTCCATCTTCACTGACCCTCACCTGCTTTCTTCTATACCCAGAAAAAAGCTGATTGAAACCCTCCCACAAAGCGCAAGAACCAAAATC
This sequence comes from Coracopsis vasa, assembly GCA_026283785.1. Taxonomy (NCBI): domain Eukaryota; kingdom Metazoa; phylum Chordata; class Aves; order Psittaciformes; family Psittacidae; genus Coracopsis; species Coracopsis vasa. The sequence goes on along the minus strand of JANHGB010058541.1, from coordinate 35,916 downwards.
TGTCCTTGCTGAGTGCAGCATTGTCTATGTAGGAATGGTATTGTATAAGAACAAAAGAAGTTGGGTATTGTTCAGTACCATTAGAATAGATAGATATCTTAATGCATGCCTTTTCACCTAATGATTTTATTTTCTATTCTAGGTGTGTATTTTAATTGCAATTTATATATGTTCATTAAAAAAAAATAATATTATTTTAATCCATTTGATTAGTGTCTTGGGGTTTCATGTCAGTGCTATTAATTATTTTTTGATAGTGCTACATTTGAACTGTTTGTTTAGTGAAGTTAAGAGAGAACATGCCAGGTGGGCATATACAGTGTCCATGTGCGAATGTCTACATCTGTGATGCCAGTGGTACACTAAGTAGTGTTACACATTTCATAAATTTCAGTCAAATGAATAAGTGTATTTTTCATGCTCTTGTGGTCATCAGCTTCATTTCTGTGTTCTGAAATGCTGCTTCCAGAACTACTGTTGCAGATACCATGTAGATTCAGATAGCAGTAAGGGATGTGCTTTTTCTTCCCCATGATATGTTGGCTTGGAAAGCAGGTGAACAATATTCACCTGTGAAAAAAAAATAGTGAGAGGCTTTATGACTGATATTCTCCAATGTTTAAGGTTGGAATTCTAAATGTTATAGTCTGAAAGCTGGACTATTTCTAGAACTTCACTAAGAAACATCCCATGTGCTCATAGTTCAGGAATGACAGATTTTATCTTTTTTAAGTAGTTGTAGTAGTTTGGAAAACATTATTATTAAAATCAATTCCTCCTCCCTACAGAATTAGACACAGTTGTTTAATACACGGAAAGCTTCAGGAGTAGAAATAGCTTGTCTTTTTATGATTCTTGCTGTGTCTACCTGCCTGATGAGAGATGTTTTCTGTTGTAACATATTATGTTTTATATAATTTTATTAGAATTAATCAGGTTTATTTGATATGGCTGAAAAGAAAAGCTCTTGAAACAAATTCTGAGTATGAGGTACCTTTGAAAAGTCCTGGATGTTGGCTATTACCACATTTTATTATAATAATTTTACTATTACTGTATTTGGTTTTGGTCTTTGACGTTCAGCTCTATATCTGTCAGATCTTTTTTGTTTTATTTTACTTTAAGTCAGCAATGATAGACGTAGCAATATGTTATAGAGATAAGACAGTGGTAGAGTCTGGAAACAGGACTGTTCTTATTTTTAAATAAAAGTAACAACTAAATGTTGCTACAGATGCTGCTGCATTGGGAGTAATTCTGTAATAGGGACAGAAGAGGCAGCTCTCTTGTACTCTATTTCCAACATTGTGCTTGTGAAAATTTAGCAAGAAAATGAACTTTTCATGACTAGCTTCCAGGATCTGTGAAGTGATTATAATGACACTTCCAGTCTCCAGAGGATCTCATAAAATTGAACCATCCTGGGACTTCCTGATGAAAAGCTCATGAAAAATATCTTTTTTACTGGCCACACCTTTTACAAACCAATATCTTTATTTCATGAAAAAGTTGAATTGTTTACTATTTTGTTTATTTTGGAGGCTCTATCTTAGATGTAGGGGTGCAATCATTGTATAGGACAGCTCTGGCTGATTTTTAGCAAACTGAAAAATAATTGCTCAACTGGTGCATTCAGGGGAATTAAAGTGAGGAACATTTTCCTGTTGGGATGTAGCTAGACCTTTGCAATAAAAACTGTAGACTCTTCAATGAACTGAAGTTGTCAATGATATGATTTTTCCATTACATGTTGAAATCTGGCAGTGTCCCTTTTCAGGGGTTATTCAGTGAAGAAAGGAAAATAGCAGCAGAACTTCTCCTAGCACCTGAACTCTTTACTGACAGTCAACAACTTGTTGCATTAGTGGCTTCATTTGGGAATACTGGAACACGTATAGTGAGAAAAACAGTTGCTCGTGGTAGCATGTAACAGAGAAAAAAAATTGGCAGTTCTTGAAGACAGAACAATAGAATGAACAATACCTCATTTTATTTCAAGCCTGCGTCTGGGGAGATGAAGGACTACGGTAAATTTGTCAGAATGCAAGAAAATGCTTAAATTTTGGAGAAGATGTCTCAGTTATGTAGGTTAGATAATCTTTCAAGAGGATGCTTCTTAGATCCCTTTAGTTCTTCATCAAGTAACCTCAACATTGGCTCGCAAAACTGAGATGCTTATGGTGTCTGTAATTAGAAGAGCCATCATGAAGATGGGCATTCAGACACTAAGGTAAGGAAATCAATTGCAGGACTAGTTGCCAATTGACAACTGAAAAATATAAAAAACTATGCAATCATCTTTCAGTTTTGTGGCATGCATGTCAGTCAGGTGTTACTTCAGAAGATGGACTTTATCTCACTTCACCAGCTGCTTTCAACAGAAGCTCAATGCAAACTTGTTATTCATGCTACCAATAGTTCACAAAAAGATAATTCAGTCTAGATGTCAGTACAGATTTAATTGGATTCCACGGATTTTAGATAAGCCTATGGCTGGAAGCCTAATTCTAAGAACCCTTAAGGAGCAGGAAATGAAACTTTTATTTCAGCACCTGCTTAAGAATGGCCTTGGAGATGTCCAAAAATTAACTTCCATATGTGCCTTCCACATGCATGTGGCAGGAAAAAGCAAAGAAATCCAATTGCAGCCTAATGTGTTGCTTTTGAATGCTTGGAAATGTATAGGAGTCCACATGAGGGCTTTCTGAGGCATTCCTTTTCCAACTCATTGGTTGCTTTGCTGTACTGCTAATTCTAAATTCAGGCCTTGAGATGAAAAGATAGAGATCAAAGTAATTTGTGGTAACTTGTTCTGTGACCTTATTCAGCTTCTAATAAATGAGGGAGGGAAGGATATTTATTTTACCTGCCGGTAGCTTAACTGTTTTTTCTTGGCCACTTTCATTGTAGATGAAACCTTCTAGATTTTCCACACACTACCAGTATTTATCTCCTCCAGAATATAAGGATCCAGTTATCTAGAGTGAGGAATGCAATTTGCAGCAGGCTGCTGAAAGAGCAGACAAACAGTGAGTTACTGTGAAGGACTGCACTATCTGATGGCAAGAACATTGGATGGGAATTCATGAGACTTGTCGTATATTCCCAGCTCTGCCTTGTGCCTGTTGAATGACCTTCACCAAATCACTTTCTCTCTTTTGTCTCAGCTATCATTTTACCTGTTAAAATGTGATAATGAAACACTCTTTTTTTTATAAACTGCCAGGTGCTGATGAACAGCACTGATGAAAAGTACCGTAAAAAAGCTGAGGTATTGAATATTTGATTGCACTTGGCTTCATTGAATTATGACTGATAGTACAGATACTGACCAGCAAGTAGCTTTATAGCTCCAGTATATATTATACAGCTATCAAATTTTCTATTTGTCTACTTTTTTAGTCTCAAAAATAATGTTTCACCAATGACACTGATTTTGCTTTCTGCTGTAATCTTGCAGAAAAGCTAAAATCTTGAAATCTTTTCATTGGTTTTTATTCTGCTTTCTGACCTTTGGAGGGAATGTTGCTCAAGATGCCTATTCGGATTAGCTAATTTAAGATTAGTTTAGTAGTAGGCTGAGGAGTCCAGAAGCTGTGTGTTTTGGTGTGATTTCTTGTGCTTGTGCAAACATAAGGCATACAATTTCTTCCAGCCATAAAGCAAATTGCTCCATTGCTCTGACCAACCTGCTGTCATGGGTGGGTGGGAGCCCCATACTGTCCCCCAAGCTGAAGGGAGCAGAAGTTGCTGAGGTGCTGTGTGGGACACCCTTCCTTAGGAATGGTAGGCAGCTTTAATGCACCTTTCTGTTTCTGCACAATCATGCAAGGGCCTGCTGAAGTCTGGAGACTTTCATTAAGTAAGCAGTTTATATGCTTTGTCAGAAATCTATGGTGAAATAAACATAGCTAAAATTTAGGGGAATACTGTAAGCCTCTTAGCAGATCAAGAAAACAGACTACAATTCCATCCTGCCACAAAACAAAAAGATTGCTATTAATCTCAAAAGCTTTTTGTTTCTAAAGGGCTTCATCCTGACACAGTTTTCCTTTGGCATTTAGTTTAATTTCATTCTGAGGTTCTCAGCTGTGGGCACATTGAGGCTCTTGTTTTCCCTAACCGTATTTGAAGGTTTGGTAAAATTCAGCCCTAAAATACCAGCTACCTGTTAGTGTTTCATAATACTAACCTATGTATTTTCAATACTAAGGTACTATGGTTATTTTGTTGGGAATTTTTTTCAGAAACCCAGAAAGCAAAAAACCCATGTGTACTTCTTTGGTGTAAAATTTGTACTCTGTTATTTTTAGTCCACTTGCTGAATTATGGGGTTAATATCTCCATTCAGTTTTGCTTAAAAACCAGCCCTTCGTATGTCTGTATTTCTCTGGAGCTGCTACCTTGAACTGTTGGATCCTGTCTTTTGACTGGGCGGTTAGCAGCATATTTAATTGAGGGCTTTTGGACATCATCCAGTAGGGATTACTCCTTAATCATGGACAAGTTATAGGACTATACTGAAAAATGGTCCAATAGATTTGAAATTAGAAAGTAATAAAACTGACAAGAAAGAGATATTCAAAAGCTCAGGGAGTAAGTGCCTAGAGTCCATCTATTCTCAGTGGCAGGTAGACGCCTATCACTCACCTCTCTGAATATTATCTTCCCGTCTTAGAAATAAAGATTGTCCTAAGGGATATGTATTTTAGTGTTTCTGTCATAAAAATGATGATCTTGCTTCCATAGTATGTAGTGTGCTGCAAGAACTAAAGAAATAAGGGACATATGATATAATAAAAATAGTGAACCAGTAAAATATGAGGCTCTGTTAATGCCGGCTCAACCATTAGAAACAGAAAATTCCATAAAAAGTACTCATGTATCCGTATGGGTGTGATTTAAAAATATTTTCTACCTATGGCTAAATGATGAAAATTACCAGGATGAAGGACTCTTATTTCCTGTCTTTCAAACATGAAATATCCTGGTAACGCAAAAAGAATTTTTATACCAATGCTGTTCTTTCAGTTTTTGTCTGTCATTAAAAATGTATGTACACAATTTGTCCCCCAAAGCATAAGATCATGAAGTTTGTTCCCTAAATTTATTGCTCACCAATGTGCAAAGATATAAATGTCTCCCAGAAAATCCAGCATGAGCAGAGAGAATTCAGAAAATGAATGATAGCTGGACACCTAATTCCTTTAGGCTCCTCTCAGCTTTTGTTGTTGCAGTTTAATTTCCTTGTTTTGGAGATATTCGGAAGCTGAACTCCATTACTGCTGTACTTCCCCATAAAAATTCTTATTTTGTTTGTAATCTCAGCCAGCCAGTGAACTCCATAATAAGTAAGAATACAAAATCCTATAGAGAGTGAGTCATCCTCAGCTGAGTTATAGACTTGAAGCCATTGCTAAAAGGTATTATTTTTAACCACTAATATTATGCATTTGCACTATAGTAACAAACAAAAACTGCCCAAGATTGGGACACCACTGAACCAAGGTTCCTTTAAACATTTAAAAAGAGATGATCCCTGTGCCCAAAGCTTGATAAATTAATACACCAATTAAATATGATCTTGAAAAATGTTAGCACTAAAGATACATTTAAGGAAGAGTGATTTCTGATGTTACTTCTCATTTTGTTACATGGTTGTGCCTCTCGTGTTATTTGGTGATGTTATTTATAAATTTTAAGTAACATACATTCTGCTTTCTGCTGTTTAGATTTGTGGATTTGTTTAGAGGCTGTACTAATGTTGTGGAAAAGGATAAAAAGAAGAGGTATTTGGATTATTTGAAATCCTTGGGCTTGCACATAATATCCAGTATATGTACTACAGCTTTTAGAGAGACCCCCCAGAAAAGAGCATAATATATGGATATAACTTTATTTATATCTACATGTATCTATACTATACCAGCTGACTTCTGCGTTCACACAAGATTTCTTTTAGGTCTTTGTTACATTAAATTTACAGTCCCTGTGCCATGCACGCCTTCTTAAGGGTTTCGCAAACAGTCATGGGTTGCAGCTTGGTGGGCCTTCAGGGCAGCTGTGGGCGCTGAAGCTCACTGCCCCCTTTGCAAGGGCAGAGTGTGGGGCTGCTCCCTGTATCACACCCTGTGCTCCCACAGCTCTTGCTCTGCAGACCTCTCACCTTGATGCTACAGTATTTGTGTGACTGTGCACACATGGGCTCACACCAGGAAAGTCATAGCTGGCCTGTAGGTCACCTTCCTTCACCTCTTTTTCCAAGGTGGTTGAACTGAAGCCAAATGAAGCTGAGTATTATCCAGTGAACAGACTATTCTGCTGTTCTGAGTTTTAGATGTGCTGTTTCTTTAACCTTCTTGCTTTGAGCTGAGAACATTTTATGAAACAGTCGTTTTTTTCTCTAGAGCCTCTTTTGTTTACTTTTCACTCTCAAACTGGTGTTATAAGGAGCTGAACTGATATCCACCACGATTTCCCTACCTCAACAGAACAGATGCACTTGGAGCAGAGTGCAGCAAAGAAAAACTTTTAGCTTTATTATTTAACAAAGCAAAGCTTATCTCTTGATTAAAAAATCCCTGCAATAATACTTAATTTATTTCATAGCTCTGCCTCCAAGGCCTGCCTGCTTCCTCTGTTCTTCTCTCACCACAGTGTCTTACTTGTAGATATGGCCACAATACATCGCGCGGTGCCATGCGGCTGCAGTGCATACAACATGACTGCTCTTACAGGCCCATTATCATGAGGCAGCTGCCAGTTCCAATTAACCTCTGAGAGATAAGGACTCAAATAAGTAGAAGTTGACAGATGCCCAGTAATAGGAGGAGGATGATAGTTTCGCTTTATATATTGTTAGGTTATGACCCAGCATATATTACCGGCTAAATGATTTAGCTCACAAAGGTCATACACGGTAATGCATCTTCACAAGAGTTACCTGCCTACGATGGTCACCATGGTGTGGAGTAAGGATAAGAGGGACAGAGATCTCCATTGGCAATCCACCTCCATTGGGATGAACAGGAAGCTCTTGAAGACACTGTGTGCAGGAATAGGTTATGACAAGTGGTTTTGGGAAGAACAGTGCTGTCAACACATGGATGTTACTAAGATGATACTGAGAGTCTCCAACCAGCAACATCTATCCCTCTCCTAGGAACTGTGTTGTTAGAGAAAAATGTAATTTCTTAGCATAGGGTGGAAGTGCAAATACTCATAGGGGTAGATCCCAGGTACTCCCACATGGAAGAGTGGACATACTTATTTCCACAAAGGTCAATAAACCCATCAAAGTCAATGCTGTCACAGACTTAGTTTCAGTAAGCAAAAAGTACTACTTTTGAAAGAAAGTATTGTAAGAAAATATTACTGGGTTAGGGAATCCTGACATGCTCCGGTTAAAATCAGCTAAAAGAGTAAACACAAATATTTCTGTCACTAATGTTAGCTTGTATTTGAAAACAAAATTTATGAAACTTAGGGAGATACTAATAAAGTCCAATGGACTAAAAAGACCAGAAATCTGAATACAGACGACATGCAAAAACTATTTTTCAGTGATATAAAGTCTACCTGGAGCTTCTGCTTCTGGCAGAGGAAAAGGAAAAATATAGACAAGGGCTCCAGATCCAACCAGAAATGTAATAATTTCTGAAATTATAATGACAAACAGAAATCCTGAGAGTAATTTTATTGAAAGAAATCTGTCTTGTAGTTCAGAAGATGTAGGAATATTTTGAGAGCTTCTAAAAGTCAGCTGAGTTTGACATGCAAACAAAACTAGAACTGTAAGAAGAGTTTTCAGTCGTAAAAAAGAAAAGACTAGGGAAAGAAGAGGGGCTTAGGGAAGAAGTACGTGAAGCTGGATATCGTTCCCTCAGTAAGCCACAGTTCCCCTATCCCTCATGTGCACCATGCTGCAGTTCTCCTGATGCTGATACATCTTTTGAAGTGATACCTTTGGTGATTTTTGCTGTATTAGTGATGGTTGTATTGGTGGAAACTTGAGGGTACGTTTCATTAATACCTACAGAATATGATGCTATCTTCCCACCAATGACATTTCCATTACCATATATATTAGCGATAAAAGTTTGTAAAGCGGCACGATCGCTTTCTGAATAGTAACCATTATTAATCGCATAATTTGCTACCCCAGTTACAAAATTAGGGCTTATATCAGAATATCTGAGACCATCACTTCCCATGTCACCAAGATAAATTACAACAGTCTGCTTGCCCAAAGAATCTTCGTAAACTCCATATTCATAAACGCCTAACCTCGCTTTGAAAGCAGAATAAGTCTCTCCAGCATTTTGATTTACCTTAGTTATAGGTATACTTACTGCTACACCATTACCAGAAAGAACACCGGTAGCCACGTCAGTCGGAAGATACATTCTTGTTAACAGCGTAACGCTATTATAACTTCCAT
>JANHGB010058541.1:0-26696 GCA_026283785.1 Coracopsis vasa | reverse complement strand
GCTTCTCAGCATACACCCTTATCTTTAAATTTTTCTCTATAAATATATCATGTGTACACGATTGAGACAGAAGGACAACTGAAGCTAAAAGAAAATACTGGCTAAGAGTGGATAAATAAAAAGATGAACACAGAAAATTATAAGCTGACTATAAGAAAGTGACAATTACAGTCTTATAGCTTCTCTCCCCCTGTTTGTATTAAAGCCAGATGAATTTTGGGCCGGAAATACACAGTTTTTAAAGTGGATTATGTAGCGTAGCTGATAGTCATAGCAAGGCACAGACTTATGACTCAAACCACTTCTTCTCCAGTCGTGCATCAGAGCCTTATCTGGCAATTTAAAGTGCAAGCTCATAATACTGATTTTTGACTAACTGATAATCAAAATGAACCTGGGAAATGAGCTGAGTGATGTCTGACCTGCACCCGAATATCCAAATAAAGTAAGTTAAGCTTCTTAAACTTCACATAGGTATTACAGGAGGCTGTTTAGGTCTTGCTGCAATTGACTGTGCAGAGCAGGAAGAGGAAATTCAGGGGTTTTGAGCTTCTCTGCTATCAGCTTTTGCTCTTGTTTCACCTTTCAGTAAGTCTGTGGCTTTCTCTCTCCAGATTGTGCATTTCCTACTCAGTTTTCTCTTTGCTTTAAAAAGCCAGGATTTCCATTATCATATTGAATAATTGAACTTGTCATTTTGTCTTTACTCTTTCGGCTACTTACAAAAATAATAGCAAACCTCCATCTGCAAAGAAAGGAGCTAAAGAGAATTTGTAACCCTCTTCATGTAAAAGCATACGTTTCACTTGTTCAATAACGTTTATTTGCAGTATAAGCTGTGGATCGTCAAAATGACATACAGTAATTGGTTATTATTTTCTTCCATCTTTTGAAATTTGTTTTTTCTTCGGTGTCAGCTGTGGTCTTCTGAAAGAAAAAAAAAAATCAGGCAGGTTCAGCATGAGTCGTATGTGCTCATTACACCAGGAAATCAGAACTAGGACATAAGTGGACATGGCCTCTGCTTCTGAGACATTATTACATTATTTCCATCTACATCTGTGATACTACCATACTGATACCTAGATAAACCACAAAACCTTTATGTGAATCTGTCGTCAATCACTAGTGCAAAATGTTACCTTTCACAGTTTTCAGAATGTATCATTCATTAGGCAGTTTTAAAACTGTGGTTTTGGAATACAAAGCCATCTACTGAAATAAGCCAGCATGGAGATCTGCTTCCTTTCTTCGTTGAGGTTCTGTGTTCTGGAGCCCCTAGTTCAGACAGGACCTCCAGTGCATTTCACCAGAGAATTTGCTGTGCATACAGCTGCAAGTGACACTGTTGAGACAGTTAGAAACAGGTAATTGAATAACAGTCCTTCAAGCTTCGTGTGTCCAGTCTACAGCAGTACTACTTGATCTACTTTTTCTACCTTAAACCTATGCCTTATGCTCCTATAGTTTTATAATATTTTATCTGAAGGAACGCATAACTCCTGCCTGGAGGTAGTTTGGTGGTATGACCTGTGAAGATGAAGCATAATTCAGTTCTGCAGAGAACAATTGCTGCAGTTAGGGCAATGTCAAAATGGGCATTCCTTAATTCTGTAGTTTACTTATGTTCAAGTGGTCTTTATAGACACAAAGAAATGGTTTGAGTGCACAGCCCCAGATTTAACTTTTATCAAACCAAATCATTATTCAACAAAGCACAAACCCAGTGTACTATTTCAGTTTTCAAGGCTTTTCCTCCAACCTCACAAGGCATTTCCTCCTGAAGTATCTGGTCACCTCTTCGGGGCCACAACTGAAGGTCTGGTTATTTTCTCATCCTTCATCAATTTTGATATCAATAGGTTACTCATTACCTTCTTTTTTTTTTTTTTTTTCACTGCTTTTGCGGTTCATTCCTCTTCTGAATCTGATCACCTGATGATCCTATGTTCAATACCTTACTAGCCATACTTGCATTTCTGTCAGAGACCTACTATCAATTGCACATACAGAATAAATGCATGAAGACCAGAGGGAAATAATGTTTAATTGACCACAGTCTGTCAGATCTGAACAGTTACGTGGGATTGTGTTCACCAGAAAATGTTGAATAAAAGTTCCTGAAGTTCCACAGGGATAAAAAATTTCTGTAAAAAGGCAGATAAAGAGAGAGGAGACTAATGTCAAACTACAGCAAAGGAATTTGATGAATACCTTCGACTGGAAGTAACTGATTTTATAATTTTCATCTTATTGGCAGTTAGAATGACTTACTCAAAGTTAGAACAGCCACAGACCCTCAGTTAAGCTCAAGGCTAACTTTAGTTACAGGACTCTGCTTTTAATCATGGTCAACTTGTTAGTCATCATCATATAGTGCAGACCAATTTCCAGTTCTGGAAGATCGCTGTAGTCAGTTCATAAATATCTGCATTCATCAGAGAAACTGAATATCAGATAATATCTAAAGTGGTGAAGACTAAAAATTAACATCTTCATCACTTCTGACAGCATCTGGCGTTTAGTAACAGCTACTAATTTTTTTTAAATGTAGAGACTATCAGCAAATGACACTCTAAGTGGATGTAACATTAGTGCTCTGTTTTGTACTGAAACATAACTTCAGCTCAAAGCAAGACTATCACTAGTGATTCTGTATATAACTACAAGTTTAAGCAAAACATTTAAACAGATAATTTACAGATGACTGATTTTACAAAGGAATTGTAAAATATTTTTAACTGACAACATTAAGATTATTTTAAATATATGTAATCTGTTACTGTTTAGAAACTTGTTTTGTACTATGACTAATTTTGTACAGTTTTGATGAAATGAAGTAAGTCAGCTTCTGCTCCACGCTTAATGTTTACTTTTGCAATTGCCAGGTGTTTTTTATGAGAACCCTTTCTAGACATAATGGACACGAGTGTTCAAAGAGCTGAGAGCTGTCTTGCACAGACAGAGATTGATTGAGGATTTTTTAAATGTGCCTTTGTACATGTTATTTCACAACAAATATTTCTCCTCCCATCAAGACTGTATGCGCATGTTGTATGTCTTGTTTCCTAAGTCTTCCTTATCTCACTATTCTGTTCTCCTTGCATGTTTGGCTTCCCTCAACTGTTATCCTGGGACACTGCAAATCAAAGATTTTTTCCGTTGAGTCTGATATTCCAGTTTCTACATCTTCCAGTAAAGACAAACCAAGTCTGATGGCAATATTGTGTAATCTACTGCATGCCAGGAATATCTGACATACAGTTCTTTAGAAGGACAATCTGGTAATACATGTCACCACAATGTATTTTAAAGATGATTAATGGACTTTTAAATGATTCCTTAGGTGAGCTGTAGATCTTTATTATCTTCTCTGAGGACATTGCATTGGATTTATTTAGAGAAAATGAAATTAGGGTCATGAACCTTTCTTGAAAGGCTAATTTATATCTTCTGAAATATTGAAAAGCAGTACACTCTAATGATGTGATATGGTTGCTGATACTATAAAGACAACTGTCAATAACATCTAGAAGATAACTGTTATTTCTTATTTAACAACTTGGGAAGTTGCTGCTGTCTTTAAAGCTATTTTTAATAGCTGCCATCCCTATTTCAGTTTCATCTGGATACACTTGAATTTTATCTGACTACCCAATAATTTGCTGCTGTCAATCCAATCAGTGTAAGATTGGCTAAGCTCTTTTTTTCTAAAATGCTAAAGTTGTCACAACACTGCTTGATAATATTATGTCATGATGACGTTAGGTACTTTGCCACCTCACCCACTGCATAATGGCTAATTTGAGTAATATTAATTGAATGATAGGATTTGGGATTTTGATGAGCCAGAATATGCCTGAAGAAGTTTTGCCACATAGAATATTTGTATGCAGTTTATTGGGATGAAGAACATCACAAGGGAAAAAAAATGTCATTTCCTATTGATATATTAAACCCTTCCAAGTAAAACACATCTAGATCTGAAAATAGCGGCTCTGGCCTATTTTGTAAGCTCCTCATTAGCTGACTGGAAGTTTATGAAGTGAGGAATCTGAGTGCTTTGTGTTTTGATGCTCTATCGTTATGTGTGGCCATATATTTAATTCGGTCATGGTGCATGGAAAATTTTACACAGCAGATGCCTCGTACCTGCATAATGTTTGGGAAGTGAGTGGTTTGCCTGGAAGTACAATTCTGTCTTTAAACTTTTCTGCTGATCTTTGGTTTCTCCATGGTTTCCTGTGCTGTGACTATCTAAACACTTCCAAAAAACTGTGTTAGCTTTAAGCGGTCTTTAGTGGTCTTAAACATCCTCTGTGGTGCAAGGAGGCTCAGCTATTTGGTTTGAAATCTTTTTAATACCCAATATGTATGTTTTACTTTATAACTGGGATTAAAGGGGCATTAGCTGTGGACTGCTGATTCAACTGACATGTTCTAGAATTTTTGTACATCACCACTCAACAGCACAGCTTCAAGCACAAGTCAGCTGCTTGGAAAGAGTGGGTGTTTCATGAAACTCCAGTGATCCTACTCAAACTGAATTGCCTTGTCTCTGGAGAACCACAAGCACCCATAGAAGTCACTGGTGCACCTAGGTTATAACCATGTTGCCCCCTCAGGGCTGGAATTAACGCCTGTCACAAGCACATAGTACACAGAACGTCTTTCCTTTAAAGCCTGGCAGCTCTAGCTGTGTTTCTATAATAGGACTGTCAACCTCATAATAAGCATCATCTCACTAGTGTTTTGGGTGAGGAGATCCATTGTGTGAGCACAATGTCTGCTTGAGGTAAAATGTTCCCAGTGCAATGGCTGTCAGAAGAATAAGTGTTATCTCCCAGATATTGGCAAGCACTAAAAGGTCAGTTTTTAGGTTTTCAGGTCCACAATGGTATCTTGTAAAGCACTGACTTAGTAGTTACATGTAGCATGTGTAACTCTTTCAGCCAGTGCTCTCTAAAGATGGCTTATCACTCTTCAGACAAGCAGGGTAAATCTACACCCTCACTCCTGCACAATGGCTTTCACAGCTTCTTCAGGGCTTTTTTCCATGTCCCCTTCCTTTCCCAGGGCACACATCTTCTATGCCCTCCCCTACAAAAAGAGCATGAGCAGAGGAAGGCAGCATGTGAGCATGGTGGAACCAATTATCACTCTGTTGCTTTTGTTTGTACTTTTCTGTTTGGTTATAAAGTTCTCCAAAATATAATATGAACTAATCCCTTCATCTTTCATTTTTCTTTTTAAACAGAATACAATCTCTTATCCCAGATTACATCACTTATTAATTAAGAAAACTAGATAGAATACTGCCATTTATATTTTTCATCTGAGGTATTTCCAACAGCCCTTAACAAAAGGAGTTACTGTATTGAGTTTCAGCAGAGTGAAAAAAAAGAAAAAAAAGACATTTTGCGTACTACTGCAGAATAACTGTGGTAGAACAAGTGCCAAGCATCTCCTCTATATGTTGCTGGGAATGTCAATGCCTATGATTTAAAGCTCTAGAAGAAATGTAAAGCTTTTTGCTGAGAGGCTCAGCAGCAATGATTAAAATACCCTTCAACCAAACTATCACTTTCCTTTTTAAAAGTCAAAACAGGTCAGTGAGGGTGACAGAAAATTCTTTCTCCTGCTTGCCTTCATTAAGCTTTTGCTTAAGGAAGAGGGAAGGGACTGAAGCATGCAGCAATTGCTTCAATAACCTTGCAGCAAACTGCCAGAAAATTTTCCAAGACCCGAATGCAATTGAACCTGGTGAAAGGAACCTACTCCCCTACTCCAGCCCACAGCTTTCCTTAATAAAGTTGCTGGAAGTTGTGTTTTTCTCTGAACGCTTAATTTCACAGGTCTCCCAACAAACTGGTGCCAGCCTGAGAGAATCGGAGCCAATGTTGCTAGTAGGGAAGGGAAAAAGCTGAGCTGACAGAGGACATGCAGGGGTGTAGAGGAGACTGGGGATCTGCAGTCTCCGGTTTCTACTGCCGGCTGGTGTACAGAAGTCACCAGTTATGATTGGATTACAGCTCATGACTATTTAGACTTGGACATGGACTTGAAGCCACTTCATGTCAGTACAAAGGGAGGAATGTAACACTGTCTCTTCAGTGCCAAGGGGGAGAGATTTGTAAGTTGGTATGTGACCTTCACTGCTGGCCCATGCAGGTGCTGTTCAAAGGCTCTCCCCATTCAGCTCTTGATACTGATACTAGATTAAAAAAAGAGAATGAAAAAAGTCATTGTTAAAAGCGTTCTCTCTGTTTTTCCCCTTTATCTCTGTGAACAAGTTGTCTTTTGATTTTGCTTGGGTTTGTGGGTTTAGGAGGCTGTTTTTCTTTCAAGGACTTACTCTTGTACTATGTATTTTTTGCTTTAGTGAATAGCAGTTAACTCAGTGAAAGAAGATTTGTCCTGAGGCAATTCTTGGGTCGTTTTAAAAAAGATCCAGTTTGTGCACATGCTGTTTTGTCACACCAGTTTCTTACACTTTAAATTGTAGCTCCTTAATTTATACCTGTATTTCAGTCCATGTGTTAAAAGAGTCGAATCAAGGAAAAGAGAAGCATGCAAAGCCAGAAAATTCACATCAGTAAGGCAATTAAAACAATAGCTAACAATAATCTTACTGGCTGCTGGTCAGGGAAGGGACCAGTATCCTCACTGGTCTCTGGCACCATTTTCTCAGTGTCCGTTGTATTTCCAAACAGTGCACTGTACTGTGCACTTGGGTAGTTCATGGTATTTAAGATGTCTCCAGAGATAACGTATCTCTGTGAATGTGACACAGTGAATCTGCTGCACTGTCCTGTGGATGGAAGAGGAACAGATCAGCCTTCTTCACCCTGCAAAGCAGATGACAGGTCTCAGCAAAGGAGAACTGCTTAGTGCAGACGTTTGGGACTGACTTTTTGACTAGAAAGATCACAGGGTTTCTGAGGATCTGAAGTGTGCAACAGAGCAAAGTTTATGTAAATGTCTTATACTTGGTAAACACTTAGGTCAAATTTCTTCTGGAATCCTCTTTGGAAGGCAGCAGAACTATGATGCCCTCTTTTAAAGGCTGTTCTTTTCCAGTATGTGTGCTAAAAGGACCAAAATATATAGAACAGATCTGCTCCCTCTGCTTCCAAACTCCCTCCCTGGAATGCTATGCAACAGAGCAAGCCTGCCCAGCCTTAGCAGCAATTTGTTCCTAGCCCTTATAGGGTTTTCCTATTGAAGTGGTTGGTATAATTAAGAAGCAACTCGGCTGCTGCTGATTTTTTTGTTTTATATTTACTGGAGAAAACCACTGGGTTGTTGGTCTGTGAGTTTTATGTTATTATTTAATTACATTGAGGGACAATTCTGCATTTTGGTTAATTTATTTTGAGTGCTACATTTTCCAGAGCCTCGTTTGGTTCTAGTATTAATCCTTTTCCTTCCCAGAAGTTTGCATATTGCTTTGGATTATTTATACTTCACTGTGCTTCCAAATCCATTATTAATCACACAGGTATTGAAATACATTTCACAGATAATACTGGACATACTGCTGTATTGTTTGCTCACATAATAGTCGTGCTTTCACTCGGCAGGTTTCTCATACATCAAATTATCATTAGATAAGAAAAAATGTTATAGTGAAGATTTGCCAACAACTTAATGCTGAACACTCAAGCAAAACCCTGATGTTCCCAATTCCAGGTGATGACTCCTGGGGACAATAAATGAGCAGATGCTCTAGTTAGATGAGAGCATATCACCTTCAGGGATGTGAACGGTGCAAGGTTCTGCTCAGTGGACTTAAAGGAAACCTCTTGTTCATTTTTTCTCCGGCAGCAGTCCAGATGACTAAACAAGAGAGATTTCTTTTATGGCTGCATTTTGGTTAGTATAAAAAAGGACTGTATTTTAGTTTTGAGACTGTCCTGCAGCTATCAGTGAATGTAAGCTGAAGAATGTGGGGCTGGAAAGGACAATCTGGACCATGGTGTCCAGTTTCTGGGTCATCCAGCCTCTAGCAGCCCTCAGGCTGCTTCCCCAGGCTTGATTGCATCATTGTAACATCACAGCAAAAAATAAAAAATCTAAACTACAAAGAAAATAAAATCAAAGGGAAAAAGCAAGAGTGATCAAGAGTTTTAGCAACACTCTAGAGCCTTGCAAGAGCAGAAAGTATGGGAAAAAAATTCTTGGTGATCCCAGCAGTCAACTCTAGCCTGCTGTGCAATGACAGGAAAATTCCTCTGTCACCTACTTTCTTTGCAGGCTTTTCCATCCTTGTGTAAAAACTGTAGTGTAAAAATTGGTTTAACCCTGAGAGTCTGAACAAGTGCATCAACCAAGCTCTGGGAGATCTTAACACTCCTGGAAGCTGCATCACTTTCTACTTTGTGTATTGTCACTGCTTACTCGCCATACCAGTGTGAGGTGTGTTAAGAGCCAAATGTAAGCACAACTTTGCATACTGTAGATAGCTAACCTATGAGTGTGTTTCTCTGCACCATACAGAATAGGGCTGTTTGGAGGAAAGGATGAAGCAGGCACAGTCTTAGGGAGTTTAAATCTGAGCATATACACAATGCAGGGACTATGGAAGAGCACACGAAAATTGGAGATATCACTGCTGTTCCCAGGTCAGAGAAGAACCTTTAGAAATGTCTGTTCCTCCATTTCCACATCTGTACTTAAAGGCAAGTAAAAGCACTTTGACACAAAAGTATTTTTCTGGTCCTCAAATGGATGGTTGGTGCTGACATTAAGATATATATATCAGCTAAAGCTGAAGATTGGTTAAATAAGTAAAATATTGTTATTACAGTAACTCTTTTAGCTGTTCAGAATGACTTTTTTTTCTTAAATTAATGCTAGTGAAAAAGGAATAATTGTCTTCTGTCTGCCCACTCAGTCAGGCACACATGAAGTCCTCTGGGTTTATCAGACTTCACAACAGAGTGGAGGAGATCCTCATCAGTTTCTGCAGTGTCTGGCTCTTTTCAGTACAGTAAAAGGTCAGTTTCTGTAGCCAAATAGCAACAGCAATAATGTCTACATCGCTCAGATTGGATCTCTCATCTGAAATTCAGAGTAGCAGCAACACAGGCTTGCAGAATTTTCTTCTGGTGATCTCAAAGGACTCTGCAAGTGCAAAAAATCCCCTCAAAACCCCCACCCCTCACACGGTCACTGGGCCCCAGAGAAGTGTGACTATTGTGCAGGTGGTGAAGACATGTCACAAGCATGACTCATGAGATACACGCAGAGCTGGGGCACAGCAAAGAGCAAAAGAACGCAACTGTTGCCCACCTGTGCTAAAAGCTTACAAAATGGATAAATACATAAAATGAAAGTGGGGATTTGTTTCTGTTGCCCTCTGAATTTCATTTTTAGTCATGTGCAAATGATTGTGTATCCTTCCCACTAGTGTAGTACCAGCTCTAATTTGGCTCAACCTTTGGGAAGGATGCTTGATTGACTGAATTAGAGAAGGAAGTTCTGTCCACAGGCACCTCTACCAAAACCATTTTAAAGATTGGCTTAAGTTCAGCCCCTTTTGGGGACTCATGAAATCTCTTTATATGGTGATATTTATAATTTATGTGGAATGATCTTAATCTTTATAATTTATTTAATTACAGTATATTAATGTGGTTGCTCTAGATTCATTTTTCTGCAGACAAGCACCGCTGTGCTTCCAAATGTTCAGAATTACAGCTGGGCCAGGGTAGCATCCTCTAACTTGTCATTCTTCTAGCTCTGAAATGGCCTTGGGAGCAGCAACTTCAACTTGTCTTTATCATTTTCTTGCTCATTGTTTTTTTCTTCCCAGAACTCTGTATGAGCTCTCCTTGTTTTACTTGCTAGTACAAAAGCCTCTGTGTTGCCTGCTCTTAGACTGTTAGTTCTGGGCTCAAAATAATGGGACTGCACAGGGGAAGCAAAGGGGATTTCTTGGGGTGGAACAGTGTCTTTGATGCATCTAGATGGAGAGCCCTCTGGGGACAGCACCATCTTCCTGATTTGTCTGTTGAGTGCCCAGCTCACTGGGGGACCTGCCTTGGGACATAAGACCTTGCCAGAAGGCAACTGGGTGCAATTCAAGAGAGCTTTACAGTAAAAGAGCTCAAAAGTTTGTTTTTCCTGTAAGAAGGGAAAAGGTTATCAAAAGGAAATTGAAGTTTTATTTGGGGGGACAAGATTGCTAGTTTGTTGGTTTTTTTCAAAGCAGCAACATCATGACCCCTTCTGTGATCATGTGTCATTACTTCTGTGAAAATTCAAACTATCTCCTTTGTGTTCAGGTTTGCAACATCAAAAAGACCATAGAACAGACTTCTTTGATGTTAAATATTTCTGCTGATGCCATCTGTGGTCAGGTAATACCACATGATTAATGTGAAAAAATTTGACCTTTGCTTATTTTCCCATGTTCACTAGCAAGGCAAAGATGCAGTCCATCAGTAGGATATGAGATATAGTCCATCAATAAACTCTTCAATATGAGAAAACAGATTTTTAGCTTCCGAAAATCAACCCTGATGTATTTTCTTTTTGCTTAATTTTTTTGTGTGTTTGCATAATTGTTTAATATTCAAGAAAGAGAATGTGGTTTGGTCATTTAGTTAGTAAAATCAAGCCTTGGATCTACCAGGCCTGGGAAGAACTGGCTCCTCTTGCTCCACTCAGCTATTGGCCAGTCTAAGCAAGTCACTTTGCCTCTTTATAAAATAAGGATAATGGTTCCTCCATTGTAAAGATGTGAAATCTACTGCTGAAAAGCAGTACATGAGAGTTAGGTAATATTATTTCTGGCTCTCCTACAGATGTGCTTAGTGTTCAGTTTTCCCATCTGTAATGTGGGGATGTTAGAACTAATCTACCTCCCAGGGTTGTTTTGCTTAATTCCATAAAGTACTTGAAAACCTCACATGGAAAGAGTTATAGGAGCACAAGGTTTCTTAATAAAGCTCATTCATGAGTAATGTATTTTTGAAGTAAGTGACTTGAACCTTCACCCATAGTTGGAAACCAACATAAGCCAAGTCTTCTTTGTTGTTCAGCAAAGGTTGGTTGATATTTTTTTCCTTACATATTTAGTTCTCATAAGGCAATTCACATTTCTGGTTTCTGGCTATGATTGAAAGCAGAAATGCCAAAATACCACAAGAGAAGATGAGGGTTTTTTACTTTTTTTTTTTCCTGACCCTCCCAGAAGCTGGAAGTTTGGAAATCTATAGGAGTCTTCCCCATCATCCTCAGTTCTCAGTTTCCCGCTGCAAAGATAAGTGTCTACAGTTGTTTTCTCTGAGGACTGAGATTTACCCAAACTCTGCACCTTTTGAGACCTGCCCAGCCATGTCAAACATGATATGCAAGTGACTCCTTGGTGTATCTGGGCTGCTGGTTTCAGATAACCCCTAGGTGCTTTATCATCATCTATCTACCCTGCCTTGAGCTATACAAGACCACATTCAGTCTCATCCACTGCACAATTATTGTTGTTGATTATTGCACAGAGGAGGGTAAGGATCTGTTAAGATGCTGCACGGATGCTGAGGCTGAGATGGTCTTTATGTCAAAGGAATGTGAGAGAAAATTAGACAAAACACATTTATCTCAAAGTCAAAATTCTTACTAACTGGGTAGGAAGCAAAGCTGGACCAACTTAAGAGGCTTTTAGACAGCTTGGCCTCCGCACCGTGGGATGCATTACAAACCTGGATTTGCAGAATCTTTGCCTGCAAATAATCCATACCCGGAGTGCTCTGCACACATCATTTGATGTGTGTAAAAGAGGGATCGTGCCAGAAGCACAGAAGCTAACTTGGAGCTTGGGGAAGTTTTCAATCGGTTTTGCCAGGGTTTCTGTTAAGTGGGAAGGCACGAACGGCTTTCTCCTGCCCCCTCCTGGTGCAGCCCTCAAAATGTGGCTCTGAGCACGGCACGCAACGAGGAAGACTGGAAAAATGGCACCTTCACTTTTCAGGGGATTTGCACCTGGGGTGTGTGGCAAAGTCGGTCTGTCCGGTCCGTTTTCATGGCATAAAAAAGAGGTGACAGCTTCTTTTTTTTTAATCTTTTTTTTTTTTTTTTTTTTCATTGCAAATCCAGCGTAGCTCTGTGAAAGTAAACTGAAACAGGGCCTGCTTAATGCACTTGCAGTCAAGTGGGTAGCAAAATTCAGAATCCTTCAGGTTTATGATCTGATGCCCTTCATCATGCAAATACATTGTCTTAGAAAATACTTTTTTATTTCTTCTTAAGCTGGCCTGACACTTAGACAAAGAATAACGTAATGCAAATAATTTAAGGAAGGTAGACAAGAATATGTAGTCCTCTACAAAATGTAGGGACTTAGCTCCAGGTGGTAGCTGGAAAACCAGAATTTAACCCTAAGTATAAAACTTGGCAGTTTATAAAATGTTTTGTCATGCACTTGGACAAAAGACAATCCCTGGGCACTGTACTACATGGACAGATAGGGGTGCTTGACAGCACGGGGGCTACCAGAGTCTGCAGCACCCTGGTGAGGATTTTGGCACAGCCAGGTGGACAGATCAGTGCAGTCTCAAGTTTTACAACTTTTGCCCACAGAAACAGTAAATCAAAGTGTAATATGTCAAAATAGTTACTCTATGAGGTTCCAGACTTACATCCTTTAACCTTCTGGATAGAAGATAGCCTTCTGAATGCAGTTGAACACAAACTAGACCTGAGCTCCCTAAAGATGAACATCCTAAATGTGGGCTATATATCAGTCTCTCTTCATCTCTGCATTAGGTTATTCCATTTTTTTTATTTATTATCATTCACCAGAACAGGAAAGGACTTCCAGGCCTTTTGGTTAGAGTATTTGCTTGAAATAAGGCTAAGTCTTCCTGCCTGCAAACAAAAAACTCTGTTCTGCTCTTGATGCAAGTTCCCTTGACACCAACACATTTCTGCAAAATTAAAAAACAAACATTTTCACAAATCTAGAGTTTTCTAATCACAGCAAAAAGAAACAATTGAGAGTTTCTCCCTATTTTGTTAAGTATCTGTTCCCTTATCATGCCTAAGATATGCCTATTGCATAGGTAAAGTGTTCTCATTGCAGAGGTAGAGTGTTCTCATTGCAGAGGTAGAGTGTTCTCACTGCAGAGGTAGAGTGTTCTCATTGCAGAGGTAGAGTGTTCTCATTGCAGAGGTAGAGTGTTCTCCTTTACTGACAATTTTGTAATTTTTTTTTTCTTTTTTGATTCTGCTGCATTTTCAGAGACTGTTTGTATTTCCTGGGAAGGCGTTGAACTTTCCATCAAGTCCCATGTGTTTGCCCAAACTGGTGGGGTCGCTCTTTCTGCACAGGTATATCCCAAGCTGAGCTGAAGTTGTAGGTGCTCACTAGGTTATTACCTTTTCACAATAAATGTGTTTGAAAAACATGTCTTGCAGCACTATGTGGATGAGCCTAATGATCTAGATTCCTTTCTAGGAAAAATAACATCTCTTTGGTTTACATGTTTTGGCTGAGAAATTTTCAGATGAGGTCTTGCAACTCACTTGCTTCTTCTGTCCAGTAGTTGAGAAAGGTGGGTGACATGCTTCGTGATCCTCAGGGCTGTGTAGCTGTAGCGTTGGGTGGGATACAGAAAACAAAACAATGCCCACTAAATGGACAGTGTTGGGTGGGGGTTGGAAAAAGTCAGGAATTTCCATTTTCTTCTATTCTTGTCCAGTAGTTTTAAGGAGGTCTCAAAAATCTTTCTCCACCTGAGTGATGTGTTTTAGGGAAATTTCCAGAGATTAATTCCTTTCATTGAGTTTCTCTGGGCTTTTCCATTGCAGGCTGTATATGGCCAGTTTTTGAAAGTCTGTGGCTCTCTGACGCATTTTGGTACTATCTGCATCAAGCAGGGTAGCTCTTGAAGCTGAAATGCATAGAAAGGTCTGAAAAAAGCCACAAAAATTCTGGGGGGTGAATCATTTATTCACCACTCAAAAAATTCCATTAGGGTTTGACTTTTAAAAAAAATTTCCATAAATGTATGTTTATATGCAACAGACCACAAAGACAAAACAATTCCAAATCAAACGCAAGAGTTTAGCCAGACTGATGAAAATAACCTTTTTTTTTTCTTTCATAGTTCTTTCCATCAAGAAACAAACACGAACTTCACTTCAGGGCAGTGTGAATGTTTTTTCTCCCTTCAAGTTTACCTGGCAAACTGAAAAATTAGTTATTTGTACAGGCCTGGTTGTGAATCATTTTGACTCAGATGTGTCCCTGCTGGGGAGGACATGTTAGCCCCTGCCACCTTTGCATGGTGCTTTTGATTTTCTGCTTTTCAAGTTCACCATGATCCAGTTTGGCCTCAGATGGCCTGAAAAAAACATCATTTCTCAAAAAGCATTTGAACTGCTACAGGGCTTCAGGGCAGGTAAGTACTGAGATAGGTATTAGATAACCAGAACCTCCATTTCTGATCTTTCCCAGATACTAGCATATCCAAAGAAGAAGAATAAAAAAGCAGGCAGACTTACCTTCTAAATAGAGTCAGTCAGACACAGAAGTTTTGTAACACCACATAACATTATGCTCAAATTCTCATTCAGTTAGACCTTCTACATAACAGAGGACCTATCCCTCCCTGCTAGTTTTAGCATCCTACTTTTACCTGAACTGTAACACAGAAATGATAGCCGTAGATGAGACCTTAGGAGGTAATCCAGTCCTATCCCTGTCCTAAGCAGTATCAGTGGGATGGGATGGGGTAGGATAGGACATCTCTGTTGGAAGGGACCTAGAATATTTCTATATTCTAGATAATATAGATAAATATAGATATTTCTGTTGGAAGGGATCTAGTCCAGCTGCCTGATCAATTCAGGGCTGACCAAAAGTTAAAGCATGTTGTTAAGGGCATTGTCCAAATTCCTCTTAAAGACTGACAGGCTTGGGGCATCAACCACCTATCTAGGAAGCCTGTTCTGGTGTTTGACCACCCTCTCAGTATGGAAACACTTCCTAATGTCCAGTCCAAACCTTCTCCAGCGCAGCTTTGAACCACTCCCATGCATCCTAACACTGGATACCAGGGAGAAAAGATCCACACCTCCCTCTTCACCTCCCCTCCTCACAAAGCTATAGAGAGCAATGAAGTCGCCCCTCATCCTCCTTTTCTCCAAGGAACTGAAAATGTTCCTTACAGAGATTTTTGCATAAACAAGTCTTAAAAACTCCAGTGACAGTGACTCTACAACTTCCCCAGATAATTAATCTGTGATACTTACAGCTATTTCTCTGTCTCACCCTTCTGTTTATGGTTTGTTGGGTTGTTTTTTTAGGGGGGGGTTGGGAGGCAGGTGGTTTTTTGTTTTGTTTTTTTTTTTTTTTTGCAGGGGGGGGTATTTTTGGTTTTAATTTTTATCTTTTAAGAACTACAGCCTAGATGTACAGTTGTTGGAGTTGTAGCACCATCAGCTTGTTCAGTGGTTAATTAGAATCATTTTAAATTCTTTAGCTTGCTTTCAAGTTTGGTTTTAAAATCCTTTTCCCTATTGGATTGCATTGCTGTATCAGATTAGAGCTATCTTTTCTTGCAGTCATCCAGAGTTTCTGCACTCAGAGAGGACCATGCAGTCATCACATTTTCTCTCCTGCATGCCATGGACTTTCATATTTCATGCTGTTACCCAATACTTTGCATTTGAATTAAGCATAGTTTTTATTTTGGCTAAAATGCATTTTCTGGAGAAGCATCTAATTTTGATATGAATACATCAGGAAATGGGTAATCAATCATTTCCTTTAGAAGTTTGTCACAGTGGTTAATCGCCGTCACTGTTTGAAAAATTGTGACCATTTTGAATCTCTGATTTCAACTTCCAGTCACCGGTTCTCATTATGCTTTTCTCTGCCAGATGTAAGAACCCTTTAGTATCCAGCACGTTGTTGTCTGGAAGTAACTATGCAGTGTAATCAAGACATTGCTCATTTTTTTCTTCCCAATAAACTCTGTAGATGGGTCTCTAAATCTCTCATGATCAGGTGTCTCCTTCATTTGTCATGTCTGTCTAACAGTTCTCTGTTGCTGTTTAAGCTGTTAATAGAGGTTGGTAAAAACTGGACTCCAGACTTCTGTGGGATGCTGTACTGTGAAGAAGTAAAATGATGTTACTGCTCCCTGCTTGTTTGTAGGTGTATGGCTCATGGGAACAACTTGCCACTTTTTTTAAGTCTGTCTGGAATTAGTAATTTCATGCTGCCATACTTGCCCACTGTGATTCCCAAATTATTCTCCAGGGGATGTAGGGCTCCATAAGATTTATCTTGCTCTCTACCTTATAGATCACCTTTGCACTGACTTCATTTAGTTCAAATGGACTCCCTTTGACAAGTCACCCAAAATGCTCTCTGCATGAGTATTTTCTCCTCGTCATTATTTACCAGACTGCTAATATTTGTGTCAGCCATCTGTCTGTTAGTGCTGACTTCATATTCCCTTGCAGAGAACCAGTGAAAATGCTGAATAGCACCAAGTATACTTCAAAGCCCTGCAGAAAGCCAGTAAAGCAATCCTCATTTGATGATGGTCTGATTGATGCAGCTGGGTTTTGAGTTATGCTAAATAGCCATGTCTTAGCCATTTAACATAAGTTTCCTTCATGTTAGATAGTGTTTATCTAGTAAGTATGTCATGCACTAAGTCTAAAGCCTTGAGAAAGCCTGCTACATCTATACAGTTAGCTTTTTTGCAGGCGGAACATGAAACCAGTTTTATTCAAGAGGAGCTATTTTCCATAAGCCCATGTTGACTGGCAGTAATTAAAATCTTGTTCTTTCATGTTTTGGCAGCTCAGTCCTGTCTCAGCTTTTCCACTATTTTACCTGGAATTGATGTGAAGTTAACTGCTCAATAACTCCCCTGTAATTGCACTTGATTTCCTGTTCTTCCTCTCTCTCTCCTTCTCCCTCTCTCCTTATCTCTATCTCTCGCTTTCTCTTTTTTCCCAGGTTACTACCCCGCTTCCAGTCACCTGGAATCCCTCTGATATTAAAATTTATTAAAAATTAACATTAGCAAGCCAGAGTTCTCCTCACTCAAATATTTTAGGACCCCTGGGTGTGATTTATCCAGGCCTGCTGATTTAAAAATGTTTGTCTCTACTAGATGATGTTTAACATCCTGCTTATTTCCTAATGGGCTGGAAAGTACTTATTCAGCCTTGATCTCATATAAACACCATCATGCTATTACTTTCCAAAATATCAAACAGAAACATTTATTGAGCAAGTCTGGCTTTTTATATTGTTGCTTGTAGTTTTACTCTATGCAATTTGAACAATCTCAAAAAAAATCGTGCTTAGCATCTCCATGGACTGATTTTTCACAATCTCTTTATTTTCCAGTATCAGTTTCTCCTACATCACAACTCTGCACTTCAAGCAGTTGCTGTATTTTTCCCATTTGTTGAATCTTTAAAATACTTTTGGTTTACCACTGAAGTAGCCAGTCTGTCCTTGCTGATGCTGATGGTCTGACTCTATTCTGAAAGAACTTCTGATTTTCATTCATGTTTTCCTCTCTGATTTCTTCCTCCCACTCACTGTTTTCTCATAATTTTCCTCAGCTGGAGGATATTAGCCACTGGGAAGCATGAGCTGCAATTGTCTTAATTTTGCCCACTTTTAATTATAAGCTCTTAAGATAATGTCACTTTCCAGCTGTATGACTGATATATTCTTTGCTAATCAGAATGACTTGCAAAATAAGTATTTCATGTTGGATGCAGAATCTTTTCCTTATGTAAATGTGTAAGTGCATGTTGTCATCAGATCACTTCCTCACTCTCATTTCGATGAACTGCATTGCACCCAGGGTTAGTGAGATTAGTAAGATTTCTCCAGAAACACAGGTCAGATCTGGGAATCTCTGCACCGGATTCAGGCCTGAACCTCATCTTCCCCAGGGGATAACAGACATCAGAGTTTGCTTTTCATTCTGGCCTTATCTCACATTTGGTTCATTCCTCTCTGCCTAAATTGCTCCATATTCTGATGCCTTCCTCAGGGCTCACTGCTGCAGATGGTGTATTTATATTAACTTAAAGATTGCATTCCATCTTTCAAATGAGATTAATAAATTTTTCAGGCCGTTGTGGTTACCAGACCTGACCTCCTATAAACGCAGCCTGTAATTCTTCACCCAGATTCCAGCATCTGGTCCTATAACTCATACTTGAGACACAGCATATCTTTTTTAGAAAGGCATCTTGTAGACATGTGATGCCTCTGTCACTTGGACAGTTTTACTTATTTAGAATAAAATCTAGTATCTTGGTGAGGTATAGAAATCACAGTACCTATGGCTGGTTTTAAGTGTGAGGCAATGGCTTACTTCTACCTGTATCTCAGTAACTGCCTTCTCCCTACCTAAAATGCTGCCCTTAGGGTTTTTTTTTCAAGTGGATATTGTTCTAGGCATGAACATGGGATCTGAAAGCCACTGAGAGTTACAGATGGTTAAAGAAAGATTCATGATAAAAACCAAAATAATACAGTTATCTATGATGACATACTTCTTAGACATGTGCAGAGGTATGTTAACTGTCCGTATCTCTTTGATTGCTATGTTTTACTTTTCTATGTCTTTCAAACAAGGATGGAGCTGTAGCTGATGGGATTAGGAGAACCTGGACATTTGCTCTGTGAAAGAGACATACCTTTTTGTATCTATTGGTAGTGTCAGAAACCAGGAACTAGAGTAGAGTGTTCAACCCCTTTACTAGTACTCCTGGGTTTTACACTTATTTTTTATTTCATTTTATTTCTTTTCCTATGGTGAGATTTTACACTGAACCCTAATATACTCCTGCAGAATGGCATTCTCCTGGGCCTATTTGAAATTCTTGATCTTTTCTGCATCTGTTTAAATCCTGCGTTCATGCACGTACAGTAAAAGGTCAACCCTTTTGTTTGTTATTTTTATGGAGTTTAAAGAAAGTCCAAATACCTGACCGAGGTACCTGTCTGGTGCAGCCTTGTGACAGTTGCAAAATCTTCAGACTCAGAGAGTCACAAGATTAACTGTTTCATGAGAAATACAAGAAACCATAAAATCAGAGGATTTGCCACATAAAGTGTATGCTTTGCAGCTAACGGGTGTTTAGGGCTGGCTTACCACTAATCACAATACAGAAGGTGGTGAATCACATGCTCAAAGGAAACAAGCCAAGCAATATGTTGCCAATGCTTGCTCCAAACAGAGCCCCATGTACAGGAAGGTTAATGGCTCGCAAACAAAGCACAAAGCTCAGTTCTTCTTTAGGCTTATACTCAAATTTAGTCACCCCATAGCATGGCTAGCCAGCTTCAGAGATCAAAGGGTATACATGTAAAGATGATCTGACAAGAACATTTTGGGTTATTTCTGCAGAAGTTACACCCTTGAGTCTGGTACTGCCACTTTCCAAGCTAATATTGAACCAAGCCACCAGTTCGGCATTATTAGAGGTATCAAATCCAAGGGGGTTGGCGTTAAGTCTCACATACGAAGCCGAGCTGCCTGTTTGGAACTTGCTGCACTGCTGAAATCCCAAGAACTTGCTCATGAAAGGTGTTCTTTTGGAATAGCTACAGTTAGCCCTGAAATTATAATGACTTTCAATTTTTATCTTTTATTTTCTTCCCAAAAGATAAACTCCCTTTAGACGTTTGAAGGGATTTTGTTATATTTCTGCTACATTTTATTGGTGTGAATCTCTGGGGAGAGGCTGATGTCTAAAGGAAATTTATTATTAAGAACTAGCTATGCTATTTCCCAGCAGTGAGCTTGTTACTGCCACATCTTCGCCTAAACTCTGTAATTGGTAATTATGTTTGTCTGACCCACATTCTTCTGTGTAATTGTAGCGAGATATGGTATTTTTCAATTCCTGAGTAAAAATGTCCACACCGGTTGTGGAGTGTTGCTGGGCAGAAGCTTTCACCCTCAAAAAGCAATTGCATTTTTGTGGTGGAGGATGCATTTTTTTTAAAATGTATATAGCACTGGGATCCTATGGGGGTAAAATGCAATGTAGAAATAAGTTAGATATAATGACATGATTTTTCAGAACCTAGGAAACTAATGGTCAATTAAATCCCAGTGGAGGGTGTGTATTAGCTTCCTAATTTGTTTTGGACCCATGACTAGAATGTGTACGCACATGCTATTCAGTCTGGAGCATTCATGTGAAAGATCCTTTGGGTAATTTAACATCCTCAAATGGCACTTCCATCTGAAACTGTTACTGTGTTGTGTTTCTGCACCAATTGAGCCTTCAGTAACAGATCTGATGATCAGGTTAGAAAATTCTCTCTCTTCTACTGATTTTATCATCTAAAAAACGAAAATTCAGATTCCTTCTGAGGTTCTTCAGAGGATAAAAATCCTTCCTTTCCACTTAACAAATAATTTTTTATTTCCCATAAATAACATGAGAAATACCTTCTCTACTGCTTCACCTCAGTTGTCAAACATTTGCAGCCACGAAGACTGGAGGATCTAGTGGATCGTTAGCATTTCCCAATATGTGGACTAGATAATCTGACCACAAACCTTGTTTCTGAGCCTTTCACTCTCTAGCTTATTGACCCAAAAGTTTTTCATCTGTTCCTTGGGGGCTACTGAGAATTCTGATATTTTCTCCATCTGTTTCTTGAAATTTCCCATGTGAGCACTCGGCATGTTTCCCTGTTCCTTCCAGATGACCCGCTCTTGCTGTTCCCACTGGGTGTCATAAACTCCATGACTACTTCCAAGAAATGTTAAGGTGAGTTGCATTTTATTTATTGTGCTGAGTAATGCCATTAACACGTTCCAAATTGATCCATCAAAGAAGTCAGCCTGGAGAGCCTGCTCAGTGGCAGCTTCAGGTCAAATATTTAGGTGGGGCACTGCCGTTCACCTGAGCACTGCATGAAGTTGTTATTGAAGTATATTGCCTCAAATACACCTCTGGGCTCTGCTGGAATTGCTGGTCTATTCCACGAAGTCAACCAGCTGCTCCTTTTAGAGTCCCCCTCTGAAATGTGAACACAGGACAGTGAAATTGCTGTCCCGCCGGATCATTCATCTGGAAGAGGCATTATTAATATGGAGTGATAGACTTCCCATTGAACTGGGATGAAGGTATGTTTATTTTATCGGTGTTTAGTTTTCTCATATTTTCAGCCCAGTGCTAAGCCCCCAGGCACAGGCTGGCTGAGGCTGAATCCTGCTTTAGGGGAAGCTGCAATATTGACACTTCCAGTGGCTACAATGAATGTTGGCAAAAGCAGCCCCTTCATCTAAGGGAGACCAAAGTAGTCAAAAACCCCAGAATTAGATAATTTCCTGTGAGGCATTAGATGCTATCTGGAATTTCTCAGAAATTGCTTTTTTGTCTTCAAGCTGTCTATGAGGGACAAGGGACAGCTATTTTAAAAAAGAAAAAAAACAAAACACCAACAAATAACCAAAAAGATTAGTTTAAAAAAAAAGAATAATTAGCTTGTATTTTGCCATGTGGTTTCACTGAAAGTGTGTTGTGGGTTCCTCTTGATCCTGTTCCCTTCCAGCGCTGCATCCACTTTGGGCTGCACATACCATGATGTTTCACGGTCCACCCTCTGGGAGAAGGGGGAGCAGTCCTAGCAGGAGCTCCAGCCACAGGAGTGCTGGGCAAGCTGGAAGCCTGGCACACAGGGGAGAACAGGAAGAACAAGACCACAGAATGACAGTGTCCCTGGTTACCAGGGAAACACTCCTAAATTAGAGCATTTTTTAATTTCAATCAGAATATTTGTTTTCATTTGAAGTATCTTGATAAAAAATATTTTTCAGGAGAAATTCTCTTTTTAGTCTTAACTTTTTCTTTTTTTTTTAATCAGTCTTTACAATATACAGATTTGAGTTCAACAAATGAGTTAAGTCATCATCATCTTTTCATTAACACCTAATCTTGTACATAACTTCATAGAAATACAGACATCATTGATGGGGCTGGAGGGACTTTAAGAGGTCCCCGATGCAGAAGAGGATCAACTCCACATGTATATCCCCCAACAGTCATTTAACATGCTTGTGGAGAAGTTTCCACTGTGGGGATTCCCCAGTCATGTTAGGTGATCTTACAGTTTCCCTACCCCTACAGTCAGTAACTTTGATACCAATCTATTCTTTGCCACAATTTTAAAGCAGCTAAATACAAATTTTGACTGACTCTGTAAAGTAATCTTTTGCATATTTGCAGATCATTATGTATCCCAAGCATCTTCCAAATACACTAATTTCATAAACACTTTCTTGGTCAGAGGTCTGTAATCCATGACCTTTCACGCTTATTCTTTTCAGACTCTGTATCTTTCTTGAAGTGTCATACCCACAGCTCACGTGAACGTTTTTATCCCAGCATGCACATTTCTGATTGCCGAAAGGATCCTACTTTTTAAGCAATATCTGCATCTTTTCCTTTGAGCTGAACAGATCTCACTATATCCAAAACTGTGTGTTTAAACATATTTTACCCTTCATGCCTATATAACAACAATATTTTGACAATGTAATTCGTCAGTAGCATCTTCCTGTTAAGAGCTATCATCTATAATCTGAAGAAGTGATACAAATCTTAAGTACTCATAACCCTTTTGACTTGTTCATCGAAGATGATCTTACGTAGCCTTCACACCTGCCATTTCTCTGGCATTTTCCTCCACAGTATCCATGATGCTCATTAGGTTTTCAAGTTATTTTCCCAGCTTTTTGACTATGTGTGCAATCGTGTATTCTAAATAGGGTTGTTTATGCCCCATGTGTTTCAGTGAGTATTTTGGTAACAGTACACAAGCAGGCGATATATTTGTCCTACACATCTTTGTCCCAGCATTCTGCAGTTCCTTCCCACTCGTGCTTGAAAATTGGAGTACACTGTTTTTTCTCCTTCATCTCATCATTGTTGTTGTATTTTTTTTACCCTCTAGCATTTTTAGAACATAACATATTTCCATGTAAGTAGTGTTAATTATGTAACAGCAATTTATCTCAGATAAGATCTTTTATTTTTGTTGCAATTTGGCAATTAGAATGCAGAAAATTTCAGGCTTTGAACCCTGCCTTTTATGTCAAGTTGTCTGCCCACAGCTGATGAGTATAAGTATCTTATTTGCCTCAGAAAAGGAAGTGAAAAAAGTACCATCTGCAAATTTATTGGTAATTTAAATATCTTGGAGGTATGGCTGAAGGAATAGATCATCAAGCAGACAAAGAATTGCTCTGTAATAGTGACCAAAGAGTACTTTGATTCAACACCCTAAGAACTGTTATGAAAAAGCATCAAGAATAAAAGCAAATCTCCCCTGAAATACATCAGGATAAGACAACTGGCCAGTATCTGATGGGCAGAGAATTGTACGGCAAGGAACTTAAATGAACCTTTTTTGCTCATGCATCACAATTTACTGGGATTCTTTGAAGAGGTCAGCAAGCATGTGGATAAGGGAAAGCCAATTCATATAGGCTACCTGGATGTCTAAAAACTATTTCTAATGCTTTTTGTGGGAATGATTGCAGAAGAGGAAAAGCTGTTGCATGAATTAAAATAGATTAAAATGTGTAAAGCAGAAGCATAAATGGCAAGTCTCACAATGGACTACTACAGCAATCTTTTTTGACTTCTGATCCAACACTGAACTTACAACCATCCTTATGTTCTAATATAGTCAGTGCACTATGCTTTTGATCCAGGACTTTTGAGTGGCTGGTAAGTCTGACTTCATGTCTCCCAAAAACATCACTTCCACACCAACTCCTTTAGAAGGACTTCACCTAAAACTTTTGTTAGGCACCTGAAATTAGTGGGATTAAGCACTCTACTACTTCATTAGAAAGACTGAGTTTCTAACTTCAGCATCAGTTACAGAAGACACTTTAGTGCTGGGCACACAGATTTGATCCAGTATTCCCTAGGTGCTTTCCTACAAACATGGATGCTGATGTTGTATCACCTTTAGGTGACAACTAAGATGTCATATCATCTTTGGGAAATCTTACTGTGGTTGCACAGAACAAGCATGTTAGGCTTCTCAGTACTGTTGGCGTTCCTATGTGTTCTGCCTTATTCTTTTAATCTTATGGAAAGCATTTCTTTAGATGTTCATCTACCTCTCGCCATCTCCCAAGGTACTTCAATGACACAAAATTATCACAATTGCATATCCTAATTTAGGTATTTTTTCCATGTTGGAAAAACACTTTAAGTCCCATGTTCTCTCTGAATTGCCATGGCACTGCTGAGCTGTGGAGGATAGTCCTCACTCCACTCTACCTATTGCTGTCAGATTTGACTGTCCTCATCAAGCTGATCAGCTGACAAATAGACTGTATTGCCTTGAACGTCAGAGTAGATTTTTCTAAGTAGGTCTAGCTACTGAGCATATGTAGGAGCCAGAATAGCAGTTGCCTGCCTTTATTTCATCCTCCTCCTCTGACAAAGCTAAACTAGCTGATGTTCCCTACCCAAAATGATCTTTCAGGCCTTTCAGCATCCTCTAATTAAACAGCTTCTAACTCTCTGAAAGAGAAATTGTAGCCCCTTAAAGCCTGTTGGGTGGGGATGATGGAGAAGAATTCCCACAGGGATAGACCTTTGCACATATGTGTCTCAAAGGATATCATGTATTGCCAAGATACATGTTCTGTAGACATCTTAAGAGACGTACCTTTCTAACCTCAGACATCCATAGATCACTGACGCTCAAGGCTGTACATCTAAAAAGAAGTGTAAACTTCGTCAGTGTTGACTAAAGAAGAATCTGCTGTCTTTTTAAATGTGCTGGCATTGCTGGCTTTCTGCTGATCTGCATCAAAGCTCCCTGGTGTACGGAAAGTCCTAATAACATGAGCTCCTGATGTCCCTCACTCTTATACCCTGGCAGAGGCAGATCCTGCTCAACATGGCAAGAAGGTGAGTTTTGTTTTGGGACCTACATGACTCAGAGATGGGGACACTTCCCAAGGATACACAGTGCCAAAGGACGTGAGTGTACACTCAGTGGTTATTGTTGTGCTGTGACTAATGTACCTATTTGGTATGTTTTCCTCACACAGCCATATTTAAATCAGTGACCACATATGAGCTGAGGGAACAATATTTATACAGCAAATGCCAGTGTCTGTCTTTGCTTTCTACAGTTTTGGCCTCTTCTGCAGCATGGTGCACAGTCCATTTCCCAGGGACTGTATGTCCCAAAGCTTGTATACTGTATCCACCTATACAAACTGGTCAAGTAACAGTTATCAACTTAACTAATCTGAGATCACCCACACAGGTTCATCCGCAAATGCCCATGAGTCACAGTGTCCCATTCTCCCTTCCCCCTCCCCAACTGGCTGTGCTGTTAATTTATCCTATTCTTGTCCTTTTGCATGGTCCAGTCTCTGAAGCTTTTGATCATTGATGCTGAAAGTTTAAAATGGGAACTGAGAGCTGTTTTGTGATTAGAGATGTTTAGGGCTACGTGGTAGGTAAAAAGAGAGTATGTATTTCTTTCCATACTAACCATTCATATATGGTGGCAAGGGCTGTAGAGACCTGATCTGGATGACCCAGCTAAACAGTTCCAATTCTGTTTTTCCTCTCTTTTGAAGGACTGTTGTTCTTCAGCGAAAGGTAAATAACCCTTTTTCCTCTGACCCAGAAATACTTATATGAGTCATAATGTTCTAAAAGTGCCTGTTGGTGTGAAATCCTTCTTTGGGTTTCAAGGTTGTTTCAGAACAAAGTGGATTTTAATTCTTCATAAATGTTCTACTTTATTGTTCTCAGAACAGGGGATGAAGGACCCTATATATGATTTTATTAACACAGAGCAAATATATGACTGTTTACTTCTGATCTCGTAACTGCACCCTAGCAAAGAAAGAAAGGAGAAATGAGGAAAAGAGACTGCAGAGATTTAAGCAATTCTGAGAAGGGCAGAAAAGAAATCACTGCTTCTAGAGAGTCTCTGTCTCCTAAGTTTCTCTGTAGGGTCTACTGGACCATCTGTAATCCCCAGGAAGGAGGATTTTAAGAACTATTGGAGAAGTCACTGAGACTTGAAGACTTTTATAATTTTTCTTCCTGAGCCAAAGAGTTTTCCCTCAGACACCTCAGTGTTATTCAGCATAAGGTTATTCTGACTCAGGTGAGCAAAGGGAGCTTATCTTTTAATTAACTCAGGTAGGCACCACACCGTAACTAGAACTTGCTCTTAAAACTGAAAGTTCCTTGAAACAAACTCTTTTGTAAGTGGAATGAGAGTAGGAGAGAAGGAGGCAGAACAAATGGAAAAATTGCTGGGAATATGAAAATTATATAGGTCTGATAATGAGTTTATCAAAAAGAAGAGCTGGCTAAAAGATGTAGGAGGACAGTGACAGCTTTGCCAGGTTTTCTTGGGTTTTTTTAATCACTATTCAATGTTTCACAAAAATGATCTGTTCTATAGAAATAATGTTTTGAGGTACTTGATATATGGTAGCTAGAAAAGCCTCTTACAACTCTAGAGGTATTTCTCTTTGTGTCTCTGGAGAAACTGTGACCCTGCAGGTCTCAGATGAACACTCCTTGTATTTTTTAAACAGTACAAACAATTGGCCTAACATGAGCATTACGAGTTGGGAAATACTTAGCTAAGTTTGGCAGCCTGGAGCTGAACCTTGGGTGAC